>PQXH01000071.1:0-190122 GCA_004786125.1 Botrytis tulipae
CCATCATCCATCATCCATCATCCATCATCCATCATCCATCATCCATCATCCATCAAACCTAAAGCAAGACCACTTCCACAGAACATCATCTCATATCCTCAAAAATTCCATTCTATTGCAAATATTAACCACATCCCATCCCCATCCCCATGCCATAAAACCCTCCCAAACAACCAAATACCATACATTCCAAGCCCAAAATTCACCTTCAACTAAGATACTAAATATTCACAAGTCTACCTATAGCATAGCAATATACCCACAGTAAATAAACAATCCCATACCCCCCATCAAATGGTACCCCAGTACCCCAATACTCCATCATCCCCCCACCAAAATCCCCTTATCCCCCTCTCTCCCCCTCCTCTCTCTCCCTCTCCCCCCTCTCCCCTCCCCCCAAAAATACCAAACCAGAACAAAACCCTCCTCAAATCTCCAAAACATTACAACCGACCGACAAACGCCCCTCTTCCCCACCAATCCAGTGACCAGTAATTTCGTCCCCGGAAGAGGAGAGATAAAAACCATGAGCGAAAGATATCCTTACCCCCTTGCACCCCCCACCCAATCCTCCCTCTCACATCTCCACTTCTCCAGAATTTGTCAAGAAGAGAAATCTGCATTTGCATTTCCCAACACCCTCCTCTCATCCCATCTTATCTCATAACCTTCATTATCACATCCCACACAAAGCGAATCACACAACACCAAATACCAAGCAAAAAAGAGCATTATGAAGATCTTCTTCCATCATTTCATTGTTATTAATTAAAACAATATAAATATGTATCCTTCTTCTCCACACACTCCACTTACTATCTCATCCCCAATAATTCGACTCTCACACATCCCATTCATTGATCCGTCTAGTCGCCCAGACACCAATCAACTTTATTGCACAACGCGTATAAAAAGAAAACTCAAACCGGCAATCAAATCAATGAGTACCGATACCATTCACCACGCACGCTATGCAGAAACGAAGTAAGTAATTCTCTTAAACTCCCCCTCCATCCATCCCCCTGTTTCTCATTTCCCCCTTTCCTCCTTCCTTATTTTCCACCCTCCCTCCATCCGTCCATTCACCCCGCGAACATGAAGCCATTCCCACATTCATCCTCTCATCCATACCAGTCAAGAAAATAAGGTACAAGAAATATCTTGACGTAAAATAATCCTTCTTTGAAGTAGTACTAGACATTAAAAGGCCTTAATTCTCATATCACGTCTCATCCCTATTTTTATCCCCATAATCTACAGTCCCTCAACATCCACATTTTTATCAATCATCCAATTCGATTGGTTTCTGCGGAGACCCCTCTAATTCTGAATCCGCAGGCGGACTCACAATCATCGTTGGCGTAAGCAATTTCTCACCATCCTCAGATAACGGTGCTCCCGGTACCAATATCGTAGTTTCCTTCAACCTTTCCTCCGTGCTCGGCTCTTCTTCTGTCCCTGGTATAGCAGCTTCGGAAGTACTTGCAGCTTTTTGTCTACGCCTTCGTCTTTCGTTTCTTTCTTCCTCTGCGTTGTTTCTCCTTCTAGATCTTCTAGCACTATCCCTTCTAGCAGTATCTCCCTCCCCTTCATCACCCCCATCAGCTCCTCTCATGCCTTGTAATAATTGCGCTGCTCTATCAGCAACATCATCGGTTTCATTTTCGACTTCCCTAGGGGGTGGTAAGTCAGGGCTCAATAACCCTTCTGTGCTAACTGATTCAGGACTCTTCAGTCCCATTTCAGCTTCTGGTATCTCATCCGGATCGGGAATCTTTTGACCAGATGCAACTCGAACTTGATGACGATTTTGCAATCGTGCCCTCCTTCTTCGATCTCTTTGATCACGAGCTTGTGGTGCTGCAGCTCGCAATTTCTCCAGTAAGGAATCCATAGCACCTGTGGAACTTGGTGAAGGTGGTCCAGCAGATGCTGTGGCACCAACATTTATTTGTGCTCGCTTTCGTTTCATGGATTCCTCGTTTCGCTTTCTTGTGGCTTCCAAAATCATGTTCTTTTCTTTCGACTTCTTCCACTCGGTTACGAAAATTGCAAGCTTAGCGAAGAATTCTCTCCTTGCATTCTCATCAGCAGCATCTTCACCATAGAAGACCATAATATCATCATAAGTTCGAATCATCTCCTCCAAGAACAATTGCATCTGTTCAGCCTTCCTTCTGGCATCCTTCATCGATCGTTGAACCACTTGACTAACACGATCCTGTGGATGAAACTTCTTTGGATCACTAAGATTACCCGAATCAAGGGACATTTGAACATTCTTGATGTTGTCAATATATCGTCTGGCATCCTGTTGTAATTGTTCCACATTCAACTTTTGAGCTGCGACAACCCCACCGATATCATCAGTGAAACCTTCCCATTCTGAATATTGTGTTCGGACAATACGTTCAACGAGATCAGCGAAGGTCGATTCATTCTTGTCATCCTTAACCATTCCCAATCGTGCCAAGGAACTCAATTTGAAACCACTCGCTTGTTTGTTAGAATCGTTCATGTAGTTACCAATGTCAAGAATCAAACCCAGGACATTCATCAAGGATACGGAGTCTCGTAATGATTCGGATACTGCAACGACTTGCTTGAGCTTGTCAGATATCTCGTCATATTCTTGTTCAAAAGTACGAGTAAGCGAAAGCGCTCTGATTCTTGACTTCCAGTAATGACGTAATTCGAAGGCCGTTTGTAGATAGATTTGATCTTCGCGTGTCAATTCGTTCGGGTCCGATTCGCGATTCTCCTTGTTTGCATCAGGCCCAGTCCAGTCTTTACTATATGGTGCCATAAGCTTTGCCGTGTTTTCTGGAATGTTGCACATGTCATCTCTAATCAAAAAGTCCATCACAACAGGGTTATCCAAGACATCCTTGTCGCAATGAATAATCATCTGAACAACTTTGTCTGGGGGAAATGTAGAGAATTTTGCAAGGGAGATTTCTATAATGTGTTAGCTTGGGATATGAGATATAGAGCGGATAAAACTTACGGAATGTCCTCATCAAATCACTTGAGATGATCTGTTTCTTATCCGACTTAGCCTTGTTGCTCTTTCCAATTTGTTTGATTTCCTTTGCCAAGAACAACTTCTCAACTTCATCAAGAACACCCTTACGGGTAAGTTCAGCATATTTCTCTTCTTTCTCCGCTGCTGTAGGTGCATGAGCAGCCCAATGAGTGGTCATAGGAGTATCAACCTTCTCCCAATGAATAACCTTGAGCTTCTTCTTTGATCTTGCAACACCCATACCAAGTGTTGGTGCAGCATTGTAGGCTGGTTGTGATAAAAATTGCCCACTCATCTTGCCAGGCATTCCAGGCGGAGGAGGTGGCGGCGGGGGAGGTGGTCCCCCCATACCAGGCATACCAGGAGGAGGTGGAGGGGGAGGTGGCGGTGGTGGTCCACCAAATCCTGGTGCAAGTGGTGCATTCATACCGGGAGGAGGGGGAGGAGGTGGTGGAGGCGGTGGCCCATTGAATCCAGGAGGACCTTGCCCTGGCATAGGCGGTGGTGGAGGTGGAGGAGGTGGAGGAGGTCCATTGAAACCTGCCACTTGTGGCGGCCCATCGGTCTTTGTAGAGTTCTGGTCGTGAGGAGTCTTTGGCCCATCGGACTCGAGACTTGGGTGTGAAGGCCCAGTAGTAATTCCATCATCCTCTTCATCATCGCTAGCATCATAGCGCTTGACTTTAGAACTCATCTCGTTCAAGTAGCCCTTTGATTGCTTTGGTCTTCTTAGTTTGACAACACGAGGCTTTTCATAAACCATGCCTTCGTCATCTTCCTCCATTTCAGAGACATCCGAGAATTCTTCCGCGCCAATTGGCTTTCTAGGAATCTTGGCTGATCTCGTTACGTTTCCAAGAATGCTATGAGTGTAATCTCCCGGAGGAACTCCGAGACCATCGTCTGATCCATGATCTACACCATCCATTTCTTCACGGAGCGCTCTCAAACGATCAGAAGGACCGGCTGCGTCACCCCAGACTCTACCCTCAAGCTTATATTGTGTCTTTTGTCTCTCAATTTGCATCTCAAGACGATCCATAAGTCTTTCACGATCCAATATACCTTTCATATGTGAAGGATCTGTCTCACCCAAACCGGCTCCACCCTTTGAAGCGTTGGATGCGGCGATATCTTGTGCATCACGCAGCATGAGGTATAATTCTCTAGTTTCAAGCTCATTTCTTTGAGCTTCCTTGGCACGAACCGTTTGAATATTTTCCATCTCACCCTTTAGTGCGTCTATTTGTCTTCGCTGAACTTCGATGATTTGTGCTTGCTCATCCAACTGTCTTTGAAGTTTGCCTACAAGTCCGTCTGCACCAAGCTCAATCCTAGCCCTCATTTCATCTCTTTCAGCCATAGCCGAATCGGCAATCTGGCGGGCTTCGAGTGCTTCATCTAGTGCTTGTCTAGCTTCAGAATCCGTGTGTAATTTATCCAAAAGACTCTGCACTGTGAAATTGAGACTTTGCTTCAAGTCCATGTCAGGAAGTCTCCTATC
This sequence comes from Botrytis tulipae, assembly GCA_004786125.1. Classification (NCBI taxonomy): domain Eukaryota; kingdom Fungi; phylum Ascomycota; class Leotiomycetes; order Helotiales; family Sclerotiniaceae; genus Botrytis; species Botrytis tulipae. The sequence continues at coordinate 4,530 of PQXH01000071.1, forward strand.
CATAGCGACATAACTAAGCATAGAATCCACCAGTTGAAACATTCTCAATCGTTCCTCGCTGTCGCTATCTCTGATTAGTAGAAGATGTTGCATTGCAGAAACGAAGTAATCTTGAGTTCTACTGCCTTGAACTTTCTGCATGATAGCATCGACAATTTGAGCAGGGTCAGTAAGATCTTTGATTTCCCCTTCGATACTATCCTTCATACTGCTATTCTCGCGCTCGAGGAGATCCTCATAATCAATAGCTTCATTCGTACGAAATCTTTCGATTTGCTTGTCAAGAACATCGTATTGGAAGCCCTCCATCTTCGTCAGAATGCGCTTGATACCGCATGCTGTGAATTGAGCTCTAATGTGAACACGGAGTTGCAAATCCCTCTCGGGAGCATCAACTACCATATTAATCAAGAACATAGTAGTCAAAGCATATTCCATGAGCAGATTCTCCATGCCGGCACCACCACTTCTGACCTCCTCACTAGCCCCCACAAGACTTCCCATTTTTCCACGTCCATCAACAGTGACTTCAACAACACGCATCCATGCATCGAACCGTCCATTTTCACCCTGTTGATTTTTCACATAGTCCATAGCCTGAATAACCTTCAAGTGGCCTTGCCCATCTGCCCAATGACACAAGAATGTTAAAACTTCACTGGCGACCCTCCTCGTCGGAATCCTGGGTGATACCAACGAGGTAGCCAAAGCCACAATGACTTGCTGATGTTGCAAAGCATCATCGGCACCGAATTTGTTGTTCATCAAAGCCTTCAAACATTTGCAAATGTCATATTCCCTATCCAAATCCTTGTCACTGATCGATCCTTCTGGCCCAGTCGGTCCTTGAGCTTGTCGCCGGTTGATTTTCCCAAGTACATTGGTGAGAGCAACCTGGCCCTGACATTCCACAAAGGTTTTTACCCAACCAATTGGTTGGGTTCGAAGACTGACTGCCAGACTTTGTAATTGCTTCGCTGATATGCTGTTGTCCATGACCTTCCTCACAAACCATTCCGGAGTTCCTTCTTCCTCTGCATTCAGAAGCATTTCCATAGCAGAACCATATTGACCTGTTTGCCGAGCATTCGTTCGCCTTTTTTGTTCTCCTTGCCATTCAGTTAAGCGATCTTGATGTACTAAAGTCCACTTTTTCGCCGGAGTATAAGCCATCATTTGTCGACGCGCTTGATCGGGTAAGTTGTGCCATCCTCTTTTCTGCATCAGTGACAAAAATTGTTCTTCGATAACCCTGTCGTCGTTGGGCTTGTTGAGTTTGAATCCATCTGGCGATGCGACTGGTGAACCATATCCTGCGCTCAGATGTTGAGGCAATTTTGTTATTCGTTGATCTCTTCCTGCTCCTGGCTGATATGATGGCGATAACGAACCATTCGAGTAGGAACCTGGTAAAGCCGTTTTCGCAGAACTCCCGGATGAGAGAACGCTAGATCTTTCAGTCATAGAATCTATGCTTTGCTGATCGAAGGAAATACGGCCACCATAATTCGAGGACTGGTTTGTAGAATAAGAATCGTATCTTGAATTGTGACTTCCATTTACCGTGCTCGCGATACTCGTTCGATTAGGACCCCAATGCTGTAGTTGAGTTGTGCGATTTCCGGTCGACGCCATTGTTACATTGCTTCCCACCGGTGGAGGTCGAGGGCCCGTAGGATGTGAACTGCCATTAATAGATGCTGTATCTGAAGCGGGGTATTGATGAAAATCCATTCCATTCATGTTCAAGTGATGTGGAAGTGGTTCTCTCCTCAAAGGCACTTGATCGCTCCTAGGTAAATAATCCACTGGTATTGGCGACCTACCATCTGCCATAACACTGTCGTAGGGAATCGAAGTGATAACACCAGCCATTGTATTGATTCCCGTCAAATCCGTAACAGGCGATCCGGGAGCGTCTTCCGAGGCAACAGAAGACATTCTTGCATGCCTTGAAGATTGCGATCCTCTACCACTTGCTGCATCGTTGTTTCCTGCACCCGCAGACGAAAGTTGTCGTCCTTCATCGCTGTTGTTCCTCTTATCCTTCTTATTCCTCGAGAAGAATGAGGACTTGCCAGATGATGACATGATTGATTGTCGTTATATCGCACTATCTTCACACTTTCTTCTTGTCCCAATACTCCAAAGTCTCTTGTTGTAATCATCAATGTCTCAAGGGATTGTAAACATTCACATCATGCTCTTTTCCAATTGTTCGAGGGTTGGTCAATCCAGGTTGAGAACGTCGTTCCAATATTAGTATTATCCTGGCAGATCGCAAAGTCGCACTACTACCAGACAAATATAGTTAGCATGAATTTGTACTAAATTCTGCGACACTGACAGGACTATTTGCCTAATGTACAAGCTAATATCGCCCTGTTCATGAGGAAGCATGGGAGAAGGGAAAATATTGGATGGGTGTACTTGCCAGTTGAAATATGGAATTCTTTCAACGCACCACTTTTGAGACGGGGAAAAAAAGTATGTGAATCAGTGAATCCTTTTTGCGAGATCCTGAACGAATCTGGAGAACCCAACAACTGCCCACACTTCTATCGCCAAAGTCTATTTTCCCCCTGGTCAATTCTTAAGATTCGTTTGGAAAGGCTGAAACTGACTTCCTTCCCTCGGTGTTGCTGTGAGCACATCAAACACTTTGCCCTTGACCCACAGACTACGGACGGTATGTATGGATGCCGATAGAAGCCCAATAAATGTTTTTTATCAAGGAAACGAATCCTGTGCGATCTAGCTGTGGAAGACGTACTTCGTATGTAGGGTAGGTAGGTATTCTGTCTGTGCTGTACTGATAAATGGGAATTGAGTTGGGGTATCAACAACAACAACAACGACAACAAATAGAGTAGTGGTCGCAAAGAAAGAAAGAAGGGAGAAAGAGCGAAAGGGCGAAAGAGAGAAGGATCGAAGAATTGAAGAATGGCAGAAAAGGATATTGTGTGTACTATATTGTATGTCGAGTAGACACGTTAAAGGGAATGAAGGAAAAGGTAGCAAGCAAGCAAGCCAAATGAATGTATTTGTTGTATGTATGGTGTAAGGTGTAAGGTGTAAGGTGTATGGTGTGTGAGGTATGAAGTATAATGTATGATGTATGATGTATGGATAGTAAGTAAAACCCCCTTATTAAAGCAAAAGAGGTTTATTATCAGGAGGTTTAATTGTAAGATTATAATTTATTTTATAATTTATGATTTATGAGATACCCAGTAGGTAGTAGGTAGTGGGTAGTAGGTAGGTAGGTAGGTAGGTACTAGGTAGCTTGGACTGATTGCAGAGAAATGTTTAATAACATACCTAGTACCTAGTACCGGTACCTATAGATTGATATTCTGACCTATTATTACTCCGTCTGTACCTGTATTTGTCTGTGCCGGTACCTAGTAGGTAGGTAGTCTTCCCTCTAGAGAACTATTGATTTCTTGTGCTACTAGGGACCGGTAGCTATGGAACTGCTGGTGTGCGTGTGCGTGTGCGTGTGCGTATGTGCTTGTGTGCTTGTGTCTTTTTTGGGGGTGGTGGGCTGGCCCGGAGCGGAATATCGGACTTAAAGAAGATTGTTAGAAGGTCGCGATAACGATAAGGAACCTCGGACGGCTTTTATTAAGATAAGATGCCAAGTGCCCGGTTGTGTTGAAACATAAATGGATGGATGGGATATTGGAAAGGATATGAATGAATATGAATGAAAATATGAAGCTTTACATTTATTCTTTTGTCTCTCAGTTATAAACTGCAGTCTGTACTCTCACGATTTACTATTCATGGGGGCAAGCCCCCAAACCCCCATAGCTCGCTGCCGCTCGAATACCCACCCAGTTTCTATCTACGCATCTACGCATCTTTGGTGTCTGGACATCTCCTGGTATCAATCTCTCTGAATCCTGGCGAATGGCGAATGAATATCGAGAACAAGCTGAACTCAATATCACCCATATGGTTTACTGGTTATTCATCAATCAATTCAATCACATACGCTTCCAACCAAAGAAGCTGATTTGCTACTAACATAGCGTGAACGGTATGATAACCGCGACCTGCCATTTGAAATAAAAGAAAGGAGAACCAACGGATTTCCTACTTGTCCGTTCATTTACCCTCCCTCCCCCTTCTCGTGTTAGAACGTTACTACAATTTCCATAGGGTTTAGTCCCTCTCTCTTTACGGACCGCCAAGTGCCAACAAACTTCTAACCTCTTAAGTTTCAATCCCAATCGACTACCCAAGTACTCAAGTACTCAAGTCAACTCACATCCATTGATCCATCGTATGACGAACGCGTGGCAACCTCGTGCAGCCTCGAACGGGGGAACATCAGCACCGTTTCCATATATACCCCATCCTGCACCTAACGCTGCTGGAAACGAAGATTCTCCAACTACAAGTTCATCTTCCAATATGGGTTCCACTTGGTCGTTACTAAAGGTTATTAATGAAAACTACCCTGGCATTCTCTCCAATCCCAACTAACATAAGCTAACGCCGTTGTCGTCGCAGACTTTAATAGTACCAGCAATCATTTCACTCATCCTGTATCTTCTAATATCATTCGTCATTGTTCCGTTATGGAAAAGATACCGAGCGAGAGCTGGTCAATATCTACCCTTAGATACCATCTCAACCCGAACAACAAGTTTACGACAACGAGTACAAGCCGCAGTGGTTAGAACAATATTTCCAAGTTCATGGAGAGCCGATTTTAATCGAAACCGAATAAGTGCACAGGATAGTATTGATTTTGATGATGATGATGGAGAGGAACTATTTGATGTGGATGATAATCGACGAGAAGCATTATCGCTAGATGCACGACGAGGCAGAGATGAAGACGGCAGAAGATTAAGTCGAGATTTGGAAGAAGGCTTCAAAGACGATAGCAGTGATGAAGAGGATGGAACCGATAGACGACTGAGTCGAACAATTTCACGATGATAGAATTCCGGAAGATGGTTTGATGAGTTTCTATCACTCTACAATTAATGTCTATTCTATTGCTCGAGGAGATTCTCGCATTACAAATAACAACCAGTTACCTTTCAACCAAGGAACGTCCGCGAATGATGTGAAAACAGAAGACCGATCCGGGGTATATATAACATTTGACGCATCTCTCTCTCCTCCTCCGAAGAAATCAATCACCATTGCTCCCTCTTCCCACTCTCCTCATATTTCCGACACAGCTCCTCAATATCCCTCCTCAACACTTCCCTCGACTCTTCCACCCTCTTCCCCACAGTCCGCACGGTCTCCCTACACATCTCCCCCCAAACCCCCGGAAAATGCATCTTCATTGCAGTTAACGCTCTTTGCTCCACCTCAGCCCGTTTCAGCAACATCTCCACTTCACTCTTCAATTCTCCCTCCAGCCCTCTACACCCCAAACACCTTTTCGGCATATCCGCCTCTCTCACACTCTTCGGCGCACTGCTGACTTCGCACGGCCGTATCAAATGTGCACACTCCGTATATACCATTTTCCGTCGACATTGTGGACAATTCTGATGCGGAGAATCGGTTTCCAGCCAGCGCAATATACAAGTGGAACCAAAAACATGCGAACAGGGAAGTATATACGCGACTTCGATTTCTCCATCGCAATTTGAAATACCGATGTCTTCATTACATATTGAACAGCGCTGAGGGGGTGAGATTTCAGGAGTATCAGAATGTGAGGCGAGGAATGAAGATGCACTAGACGCGGGCTGTGGAGAAAACATCTTGGTAAATGAACTACCCATAAACATGAAGATGCTCGAGGGTAATGATGTGAGGAAATGAGCAGTGAAAATCATAGAGAAGTTTTGCTGAATATGTGCATGCGTTTAGTATACTAAGCTCTAAACTTAGGATAGGACATATGAAAATATGGAGAAGAGAGATTACATACATACATACATACATGCATAAAATAGATAGAGAAATAGAATAGATCATTCGTCATATAGTAAAGGATAATCATCTTGGATAAGTCAGAAGTCAGAAGTCAGGAGTCAGAAGTCGGATGGATAGTCAGACTATGTATGATACAGTCATACTGAAGGCGCAGCGAGCGTAGCTCGTGAGTACATTTTTTTTGTCTTGATTTGATTTGATTTGATTTGATTTGATTTGATTTGATTTGATTTGACTTGACTTGACTTGATTTGATATAATGAATAAGGAAATTGTAGTATAAATAGATATGTGTATTGGATGTGTATGTACTGGGTAAGTAGTCTTAGTAGTCTAAGCATGGAATGGAATTTAACACGAATTTACGAAGAGAAAAGAGAGAAAGAAGGTTGGGTTGGCTTGGGTTGGTTTGGGTTCTTTTGATTTGGGTTCTTTTGGTTTGGTTTGATATGTTCGGATGATCATTATCGATACTTAGGTAGTAGGAGTAGGTAGTAGGTAGGTATGCATGTGAATGTGAATGTGAATGTGAATGTGAATGTGAATGCGAGTGTGAATGTGAATCATGTTGAGATATTGTGTGAAATGTTGTGTGAGATATTGTGTGGGATATTGTGTGCATGTATGTATGTATGTATGTATGTATGTATGCGGATTGGGCAGAGAATTTGGGATGTAGGGAAGAGTAATATGGTATGGTATGGTTTGGTATAGTATGGTAGAGCTGACTGATGTAGGGAAAGGAAAAGGAAGGAAAAGGAAGGAAAGGGAAGGAAAGGGAAGTCTAGAACATGGGGTTTTGTTTGTTTGTATGAGGTGTGGATGGGAGATGGGAGATGGGAGATGGGAAATAGAAATGGAAATAGAGAATAGAATATTCTTGGATCTACAAATTCTGAGAAATCACGAATTTCGAATTTCGAAAGATATCTAATTTGTTGAAGATAATACTATCTAGGTAGTTATATCTGTTATCTGTTGGTTATCTGATGGAAAGTTGGTTAGTTACTAGGTAGTTATAGGGAGGCACCTTGTACTTATTCATTTATTCATTATTCAGTACGTTGAAGTTCTGAAGTTTGAAGTTTGATATGTAACCTTATATCTACATACATACATCATTGGAGCGGTGATCTAAGGATAGATTTAAACTCTGAATAGATTGGGGTTTGAGGTTTGACGTTTGACGTCTGAGGTTTGATCATGTTTGGTTATTTGAGTGTAGCTCGGGGTGTAGCTTGAATGTGTAGATGACTCGACAGAGCCGCGTGAGCGTTTAGGGGGGTGAGTTGGGTGGGCTCGTGGGTTAGGTGGGGTACACATGTCACGTGGAGGCAAGGTCATGAGATCATTTTGAGGGGGGGGATAGTCATCGGATGCGAGGACATGGATTGGGTGGCTGTGAGGATGGGTTTATTGTGTGTTGGATTTCGAATGTGATTTTGAAGAGGGTGCTAGGTGGAACTGGAAATGTAAAATACACGTACTCTCTCTCCAACTAGCATTATCTACACACTTGACATGGCACATCAGACATCCTTCTCGAAAACGTATTCCTGAATCCTAGTGCAGATCTAGACTTTTACAGATGTTCTCTTGTTCGATATAATATGATATAATATGATATAATATGATATAATATGATATAATATGATATAATATGATTCGGAAGGAAATCTCGTATTTCAATAGGTGCCTATTTAGAGGTGAAGCATGTAGTCATATATTTGACTGCGCTTCATTTACGTTTCTGATGAGTTGAACTTTAATAGAGATGCCTACTAGGTAGGTACTCAGCTGACTTGAAATGTGGTAAGACTTATTTCATGGTTCGTACTTCGTACATACGTAAAGAAAGAATTCAGATCTAGGATAAACCTTGCTATTTTAATGTTACTTTCGCTTACTATTTTGATTTCTTTGTATATATACTTTAATTATTGGCGTTCGTTGTTCTCCGTGAATTTTTTCTTTGTTTTTTGTTTGAAGTGTCTGTGGTGTATTTATATATATTCTCATCGTCGGGTCTCTGAATGGCAGAACTGCAGTCAATTTTGGAGTCTATGTTTGATATTAGAGAAGGTCTTATTGTATGTACCGGAATCACGAGGCTTGGTGAAAGTAAGACTTTGATAATCTAGTGTTTTTCAATGTTTACTCTCTCAGATCGCCGTCATACTTATCAGTATGAAATAATGGGTTGAGGGGTGCATTTCGACAGGGAATAGCTCTCTGGAGAACTTATCACTGGGAAGGCAGAAAGCTCCAAGAGACTGGATGAATTGGGAGTAAAGTGTCTTCAGTCACTATGATGCTTTATCTTGTCGTGGGAAGTATTTCCTGGTTGCTCGAATATATTTTGGATGGCGCATTGTGTTGAACGAACTATTGGGAACGTTTTTGAGAGAGATTGTTGTTCTGCAATGAAAAGCTTTTTAGCCAATGAATCACTTGATGTTATTGAGACTTGTATCGATGCTGTAAGTTTTTTCTGGCTTGCGCTACACTTCTTCGAACTTGATTTCAGTATCGTGGAAAATTGATTATGCTGTTCCGTGTTATTGCAAATCTATACTTTGAGCAACTTGTCGTGAACTTGTGCTGCCCCACCGGCCATGTTGCCCCTGACTTTTCGCTTGCGTTCCGTGGATACCCTTTATCAATTTCGCATATTTCATCAACATCAATCATTTGCATCTTGTTATTACTCCAGAGAAATTTAAGCCCAGTAGATTAAGATCACTTGGGTTACTGTCTCATCCATCATATTTTGGGCTATGTTTTCTCTTGACAATGAACAGAAACAATGCATTGTTTCTCATCTCAGAACAATGCCCACTACTCAACTGGAAATTCTGAACAGCAATTCGCTATTTTCTCAACTCGAAAAAATGCCTAACCCACAATATAAATGCCCGTAACTCCAAATCTTGCCCTTCCATTCACTCATCCCCAGGTATAAACACCACTAAATAAATCCAAGATGCGTTTTCCAAGCTATGATTTCGGTCCTCGTTGCTCAGCTTCAAGTCTTGGAAGCCGTCAATATCTCAATCCGATTTTGCATGCAAGACTCAAGCGAGCATCCACAGCTTTACAAGAACAGATTTTGACAGATCTCGGTACGTGGAGGCGAATAATGTTTAAGGGAAAGTATGTTATGATAAAGGATAGGTCAGGAGTCAGACTTGCTCGAGCCCTTTCCTTTTCTTAAGTTTAGTCGTCTGTTAGCCCAATTACATTTCTTGTTTTCTATTTCAAAACTATTCCCACTTCTCAACTAGAAATTCTGAACAACAATAATTCATCATATTCTCAAACTAAAACAATGCCTAACCCCCAATATAAATACCAGCAACCCCTAATCCCTCCCTTCCATCCACTCATCTCTAGGAACAAACACCACACCCTATCCAAACCCCCCACCACACAATAAATCTAAGATGCCTTTCATCCGCTACGTCTCACGCAGTGCCTCAGACGCAGACGCAGACGCAGACTTCGGTCCTCGTGGCTTCGCTCCAGGTTTTGGAACCCGCCAAGAGCTCAGAGACAGACACGCCACGCGTGGAGCACTCAGGCGGGCATGCAAAATGTTGCAAGAACAGATTGCGAATGATACTGGTGATTTGCAGCGAGTGGTACGCAGGGGACACTATGTTTTGATAACGGATCGCGTGGATGTTAGTCCTGCTTGATCTATTTTCTTTTCTCATGTTTATCGGTTGGTCTAGTTTGTCATTTTGTATTCTTCTACATTGTGCCATAATCCCTTGTTTTGGATGCTCTATGTTTTATTCGCGTAAATGACATGTAGAATGCCTAAAAAAATAAAATAAATAATCATATTCACCATGGATTAAAAACCATACATTCTCCCAAAATCTCTCCATAATTTGCACAAATTGATCATCTCTCCTGACTTACCGATATACCTATCTATCATAAGACAATTGAAAAATTAATTTATTCTCCATACTTACTCGAAAATCTCACACTCATCATCATCCTACTTCATTTGGTGGAAAAATGATAAAATATATTACCATGTTTAAAAGAGATGAAACTCAACGTGAAATTTGAACGCCGATTGAGTTAATACACAATTTGATTTATCAAGCACGAAAACAGTAACGAATAGCCCATTTTACATACCCACAGTTTCCCTCACTAGCAGCAGTGTTATCTCTCCGGAAGGATGTCAGGTCGCGCTAATGCCAGTGTTCTCTAAACCCTGTACCGTATTGACAATCTCTCCGTTCCTATCAATTTCCTTTCTCAAACCCTTTATTTATCTAAACTTTCTCTCTTTGGTAGGCCTATGGATACAATTAGATCAGCTTCATATTCCAACAGAAGTGAATTCGTGATGGCCAGATGAATGACTTTGCTTTTCAACTACCTCGCTTAGATGTCTCCACCTCTTGGCGCTCACAGTCTTCAGTTGCTTGTATTTGCTTGGAAGCTATTGGTACTGCTCATCTCTTCTACTAAAACCCAGATATGTATAATTGCTCTTACTCAGTTGAAGATTGAACCTCCTTGTTCGTGATATTTTTGAATTCAGAGTATCAACATTACCATCCCAGCGTAGACTCTCACAACCCGATGTACCTGCTTTAAAATCGCCCGAAAATGTCGCCTCTCTTTGAATTCAGCCATGGACTCAGCATCACCTTTCTAAATTTCAAAAACAAAGTTCCCAGTGTATCAGATCTCCAGTCCCACGTTAGGGAATCTTCCTCTTCCATCTCGCCGTCGTTATCACTTGTCCACCAAGCCTTTGAACGTGCATCAAATTTCCTCTGTGATAAGTAGGTATAGAGCATTCACCAACAGCTTTGTCTGAACTTCCTTAATGAACCTCCTTGACTTGAGATATTGAGTTGATCGTCTGATTCCCATCACAAAGAGCTCCACAAGATTTCTCTTCAGTGGAAACACTTCATTCGTGAATAAGCCCTCATCTTCACTACCACTCGGTGAATTCATTAACGAACAAGGCTGTGCTACGCCAAGCACACATGTGCTAGAAGTCCCCTTCGACATCGCAGATCTCTCCCTCTATAGGTAAAGATGTAAGAACCACTTCGTTCCCTCTCCCGTCTGCTCCTACATATAGTTCAAAACGTTGCACCAGAAGTTAGCGTCGCCTCGTGGCCTTCTGCGCTTCAGGTATATGCATGCGGAAGTGTCATAGTATGCATCTGAACGTATACAATGACATAGCCCGCGTCGGAATGAATAGGGCTACTAATCTGTCAGCGATTCTCATCCCCATCCGCGTACTCGGGAACTGCGACATCTCAATTCGTTCTTTCCCAGCATCATGAACATCGTCAAACTAAGCGCATGAGTCACGAACATAGTATCATTGTCGCACCACCAATAACTCCATCCGCGGACCAAGGATCTCTCCAAAATTGCGACTCCCTTCGAGGTTGTTGATCATAGAATCGGGTAAGCGAGGCTACTTCCCCTCAGCGAGCTGAACACACGTTGACTTCTTGTTGCCGCCGCCGCCATGATACCTTATTCTGAAGTCGATTACAGGTTTGTGCCAACTAACTGATAGAAATCTATAAGCTTTATAGATCAAATTCCCTCAGAAATTACTCACCTCAAGAGCTTTATGTTGTGGTGTTTTGTCAATTGTAAGTCTTTCGTCCAATTGCCATACTCATTCTCACTTCAGCCAAGTTTCTCTCACATACCTCTCATTGCAAACTCACAACCAGCCTCGCCTCTGATTCTCCAGCCCTCTCGAGTAACCAATCATATAATTTAAGCTTGTGAATTAATCACTGGGCAGAATCCGAGAAATGAACATGGCTAAACAACTATCTTGACCGCCATATTTCCCGACCCTTCTTTCATCTTCTTTCTCGAAATCACAACAATATTTCCTTGACATAGCAACACAACAACTTTTGCTCAGAATTGGCATATACAGTTTCCCAAATCATACTCCTGTACTTTTTGTTCTTTCCGAAGAACAGGAGTACTTCTTCCTTCTATTTAACTAACATTTTCCTAACAATTGAAGTTTGAACCTGCGACACATTTCCGACCTCCAAGGTTGTGAAAGACCTGTCAATATTACTTCAAACTTAAGAAGCAAGTGGAATTAAACTTGGCAACATCTGCTAGAATTCGCAATATCTTTGCTTCTTCTTGTAAGTATTCATTTCTACGCTGTTCTGAAAGGTTTTCAAGCTCAAGTTCCTCACTGTCTTGAAGTTTTTCTTCCAGAAGACTTCAGGATTACTTTGAATCAAGGTCTTAGCTAACACTTCTTCACAAGTAAAAGTAGTTGGATAGTGCGACTATCTGCTATTTTGTCTTTTAGATTACTTTCTGTTGATTGCTTCTTGCTTGGCATTGTAAGTATTCCTCTCCTTCTTCTCACAACCTTTCCTGAAGCCCAAACCCTCTAAAAACTCAAGTTCCTCTGTCAAGATGCTATCAAGATCATAGCTGTTTGCTCTGGTTCCATCTTAACAATTACTGACAGCGTCTATCTACAGAAAAGAGACAACTAGCTTGCTCAGTGGTTATTCCATCGTCTACTTGCTGTAAGTCTAATCTTTTCTTCTCCCTCATCACTTCTCAAGAATCCATGACATCACAAGACCTTGCAGCTGTTATCACAGCTGTTATTGATATCTGCAAGACCATTGAATTGATGAGATTCATTATTGAACATTGACTGATGTATCATGGAATTTTCACAGCCTCACACTACCGTACAATCACATTCTAAATTGCTTTCATTTGCTCACTTGCAACCTACAAAAGATTCTTTCAAGACTCAATACAATCACAGATCTTCAAAGATAACTGTAAGTTGATTCACAAAGTACTATTATGATCTGCCGCTAAGTAGATTCCAATTAGGTTGCGTGCCAATAAGTATCGCATCCCGCCATCAACACTTGTCTTCTACTTAATCAGTGAGATTTTTGAAGAGAACGACCAAAAGATATCACAGATTACTTCATAAATACCGCAGCTATGACCACCGTCAAGCCAATCATTGAAGAGCGACAACACCATTCATGGGGTTTATTGGTGCAAGGAAGACCTGCTACTCCTTCCGAGGGTAGAGCTCAGGTAAGCCAGATCAAAGTAACATGAAACGGAATAAACTCTAACAAGCCTTCAGCAATACACTAGGATTGGATCGAAGGATACACAATCGCTTATCACTCACAATAATGGAACTTGCTTGGAGTTCGGCCCTTGGGTGTGTGCAAACCACTATGTATCTCGTACACTAGCTAACAACCTTACAGGACTTGGTTGACGAATTTGATGCTACCAAGCCATTTTATCAACAAATCCTTTTAATCGATACCACGATTAAGGATATTCAATCGGTTCGAATTCGCCATAACGACACTGTTGGTGATGATGTCGATGTCTTCAAGGGCTTTCGAACCATTCCTTACACCGGTGAACGCCACCAACACGTGTACCCAAATGGCGAGACCTACAATCAAGTACCGAGCTACTATGCAAGTGTTGCAAATACACCTTCAATGTACTCGACATCTAATAAATCAGATGTCATCGGAGAGGCACATCCAGGCCTGTCCTCTGATACTAGATTTGGTGTTTTGGTAACGAGCCAAGATCGTAATGCAGGGCGTGGTGGCAGTTCCCATCGAGGAGGTTCTGATCGTGGTAGAGGCAACCAGCACCATGGCGAGCGTGGTGGTTACGCGCAGCATATCAATCGCCGCGGAAGACGTGATCAGCAATTTGGTCGTGGCCAGGGACAGGTACGTGGCGATGGAAAAGGTGATTGGCGCGGCACCTTTCGTAATGTTGGACGCGGCGGACGCCACCATGACAATGGCAATCATCAAGTGTCCTCGCAAGAACATGAGCCAATGAATGATCACGGAAATGAGCAAGTTTGGGGAAATGATCGTGGCGAGAGTATTTCCGGCTATCGTCAAGAGGCTAGTCATATATATGGCAGTTATAATGAAACTGATCGCACCTATCCTACTTTCAACGAAGATAATCGTGCTTATCCAACTTATACCGCCTATAACCAAGCTGAAAACCATTACATGGGACACAGTGGGGAGGAGTTTGCTCATGCTTCTACGGCAAGTGGCCCACAAGGTTCTGTCTACCCGGGATATGAGGAGCATTATCCTGTCGCTCCGCCACCAAATGCATTTATGATGGGTACCAGCGGACAGGCAAACCCCTACTTTGTCCCAGTTGGCATCAACGGAATCCCTTACGCCGCTCCTGTCTTTTACCCATACTCTCTCAACGCAGCCGATGCTTATGGATACGCAGATAATCATCAAATCCTGTATTCACCAGAACCAATTGAAAACCACGTGAGTGGCCGTTCTCAACACTTCATGCCTGGTCAAGAAGTTGGTGTTGCTGTTCCTATGGGACCTGAACACAATCGTGCAAATCCACGTCCTCGTGTTGTTTTACCACCAACAACGCCTGGAATACAAATGAATGCTAGACATTCCGCCGGCTCTGAGGGATACCCGGGTCCTAACATACAACCGCCAACCCCTTTCGGACCTACGCCGGGCCGCTCTCCTATGAGAACTACCACGGATGAAGGCTCGCCACTTATGCGTCCTCGACGTCATGCGACTGATCCCACTCTCACCTTCACTCCTTTGGCCCATGGCCGCTCAACTTCGGGATCTGGTACAGACTTACGTCGCTTGGCGACAGAAAACTCTGGATTCGCGATTGCCGAGGCAAGAAGCTCCCCAAGTGCTGGTGCTTTTTCACCAGAATCACCACACAATAACAATCTAAACTCAACAGCTAGAAGCTCCCCTGGCCTTTCATTCTCTACTTTTGGTGTAGTCGGCCCCATGGGGAGAACATCATCTTCCCATGAGTTGAAGTATGTCGGCTACACCATCCAAGGTAGATCTGGACCATCTTCTGGCTCTGTTTCGCGTACGTCGACGCCAATTGCCAACGCGGGTCGCCGTTGGTTTGAGGCCAGACAATTCGTCCCAAATGGCAATAGATTGTCCTCTCCTGGTATGGAAAGACCCGGACCTGGCAACAGAGTCTGGGCAGAGTCACGGTCTGAGAGCGGACAGATGTAAGCGGGGCAGATCATGAAGGAATTGGCGGGTAGATGTGTGGGAACCACGGTGTCGGGAAAGGTTCATGGTTATGAAATTGGCGAATAGGCAAACGATACTCGAATAGTAGTTGACGAGTCTTTATAGTTGGGATCTTCCTCCACTTTTACTTTGTCATCTATCTAAACGGTGTGATGGCGAAGGAAACATGGTATCCGAAAATTTAGTTAGATAGCGAACATATCAAGAAATTGAAGTCAACGTCGACTGTTTACTCAGCCGACCATTACTTGATCGTCATTTTTGATTTCAACTATGGTCTGATTGTAAGTAGTTTCACAAGATAAATAAAAATGCTTTTTAAAGAGTTGTGGCTCCCTTTTGATCGATGTGAGACGAATGAAAGTTGTAGGAGGGAAGAAGCATGTCTGCAAACGAGGAATCACCATAATGTGGTTGAGATGATTAGTAAGCACATTTCTTATCCGGGCTTTCCTTATCGAAGCTCCAAGCTCCAAGCTTCCAAAAATGATGAAGGCAACAGCGACCTTCAAATATTCAGAATGCGGTTCAAGACTTCTGTTAGAAATATTCAAACGTTTAGTAGTAAGTCAAATGTCTCAAATTCACTTCAGAGACTTCAGAGAAGCTTAGTAGCTTACGAAACTATAGAACTTACAGCATCATTGTCATCACTTGGTAAAGTAGCTTGGGTGCGTCTTGACGATAATGGAGTACGATTCACAATTATTCCTGAGACAGGAACTCAAGTCTGGGCGTAAGTATTGCCTCGTCAATAGTCTGGGTTATAATGCTGACCTTGAGCAGGTCTCTCGCGATCGATTCCATCTTTGAAGACTACACAATTCAATCCGCCGCTCCAGATAATACAATCAATATAGAATTACCCCTCCCACCCCTCCATCGCGCTCTGAAATCTGCAATTAACGCGTCTTCTGCTTCGATACGACTTACAAAACGAGATGGCATGCCAGTCTTGTCCCTTACAGTTATTACCAATACAATGATGCATGGAAAGAGTGCCAACTTTCTTGGTGGCGAAGGTGCACAAGCAGACCCATTTGCAGAAGGTTTCCGGGAAGAAAGTCTCGATGCGAACATAAGAAGAGATAGAGAAGCCATTGTTACTCAAGATATACCGATACGTATCTTAACAGCGGACAGTGTCGAAGGAATACATGAACCAAGAGTTAGGGATCCAGATGCGCACATTATGTTACCTTCTTTGATACAACTGAAAGCTATCTCAGAACGTTTTACAAAACTCGCAATGGCCACTGGATCCGGTGGAACCAGGGGAGTAAGTGGAGGAAACATACCTAAGTTGGAGTTGAGTGCGAATATGCATGGAAGTCTAAGGTTGAGTATTGCTACCGATGCATTGAATATCTCAAGCGTTTGGACAGGTCTTAATAATCCGGAATTGGATCCAAGACAATTGGAAGATGGTGATGATGAAATTCAAAATCATCCAGCTACAAGACTTAAAGCTGCCGGTCCAGATGCTTGGTCAACCGTTAGAATAGATGGAAGAGATTGGGGAAAGGTACTTAGTGTTGGAAGGCTTGGTGGAAGAGTAATTGCATGTGTGTATTGAAGATCTCTATGTTGAAGATTGATGCTGATGACTACAGGTTTCGTTAATGACCATGCATTGATCTTATATGTTTACCTCGATAATTATGACGATGGCGGAGATGAATCTGTTCTAACGGTATGGCTGACAGTCTCCACCATCATAGACATTGCTAACGTTTACTAGTATTATATTTCCTCTTTCAGTGCATAAAGCACTAACAAGAGCATAAAAAATATTATTTTAGCGGTGGCGTTTGGGTTGATACCACATTTTGCATTGAACATTTGTATAGCAAGAAGATTGTATGATTGAATTCTACAGAATATAGCTTCATGGATATCAATACAATCTCCAGTCTTAGTATATTCGTATCGGTATATTACATGTATGAATTTGAAATTTCACTCCCACGCGCCTTGTTAAGATATCCCGTTTTACATCAGACGTGCGGCCGTCTCTTGCATCCATCCCGCCAACTCCTCCTCCCGCTTCTTTCTGGCAGCTCACAAGAATTCTTTCACTTCCTTTCCCACCAACCACCCCTAAAAGAATGTTCCAGATACAGCCAAAGTGTATCTCATGTATCCATCGAAGACATCCGATACCATAGCCCCGTCGGAGCAAGTGCGCCGGCCAATCATTGATTTCCTGGTGGGTGATTAATTGTAATTCTTGCTTACATTATTAGAAACACTGACTGACTCGAGATGTGAATGAGTCTGCGCAATCTTTTGACGGGATGAGAAGATAACCTGGATATCGTGAGAAGAATCTCCTAGAATTGATTCAAATGCCTGATAAATATTAGCTAGGTTCCACTGGTCATACAACATGTCTTTTGTGTCTAGGGTCTAATAATTAGTCAGATTCCGTTGTTTTAATGATCTCATCAAAAAGTAGAAAAATGTCGAGCTCAAATTCTTAAATTTGCGCATGTTACCCACTCTTCCCATTTATTTCTATGTGCCAAATTCTTTAAAAATTCAGCGTCTTTTCTGTTACGGACATTTCCGAAAAATTGCGCTTTCCATGTGAGAATGACGTTGGGATATTTGCAAGTAGTCTGCATTCTAACTTCTCTTAAGCCTTTTGAAGAAATAGGCATCACACTCCGCTAAATTCATCAATAGTGAGAGCCTTCAATATTAACAGCACTTGATATGTAACGATGAATGTTTGTTAGTACAATGCTATTGTGTATGAATGACTCGTCTGTTGTTTGCTAGAAGAGCTTGTGTGGCTGTCATGCAGAATTCACTATCAAACCAAGGCAGATTCCACACTATTTAAGGCGGACAAACTCTCATATCAGGTCGTTCTTGAATATTATAATGCATTAGATCTTCTAGGTGGTCTATTGTCGCTCTCTCCTTTTTTCCTGCGCATCGAATTGCGGGTTATTCGGCTATCTCGCTTAAAAGCCTGGAACGTTGTTTGTTCCGAGGGAAGCGACCTCATTGGCGGCCAGTATATCATGGAAGAGGAAATTCATGATAGAACATCGTCTTAGATCAGATATTAGACTCTTTGAACAATGGGCACTTGAATTGGCATTAATGTGTTGGGGACGTAGTAAAAAAAGTCAAGATGGCTGTAGAGAATTCTTACAAGCCAGGATCTTATTCGTCTCTGGTTACCCCTCAGATGTACACGAGCACCCATCAAATCAGATTCAAATTATAAACTCACATGGTTATGTTCTATCAATCTATCAGTATGCGAAGTTGCTTTTTCGCAAAAACCCTCAAGGGAAAGGGGTACGATAGGTGCCCGAAAAGCATTTTGAATGATTTGAGATGAGACGCAAATGGAGAACCACTCAGTTCAATTCTCTCGTATACAATTAGCCGAGTTCCTTTAGCAAGGGGATCTCGAAAACTGATCTTCTAGCAGTATCTTACTCTCATTGTCCTCGTTGCCAGCCAATCAGCCAAAGAGTCAAAGATGAGGAATCATCTGTGCAACATGTTAGATAAGAATCAATAAAAGGATTGGTCCTTGACATCTGTCTTTATATACGGAAAGGAGGAGAAGCAGTGAGCCACGAGCGTTTCTGTCAGATAATCATGAGGCAGTCCATGTTGTTACTGTTTGATATGGTCTGTACAAGTATGCGCAGGAATAAGTTTTGATTCTTTTATTGGCACGAAAGCTAGTGTGCACCACTGTAATGATTTGAGACAACCCTAAATATCTTAGTAATTCTTTCTACAGCCTTTTGGTTTACGTGGAAATTATCAGAAGCGAGGCTCAATTACATATGATTGTATATATAAACAGAGAGAAATTCCGACATACTTGAAAGGAAACTTACATACGCAGGTATTCAGATCTAGTTGATTAGAGAACAGCTAATACACTCAGAACTCCCCTTTCCCCTGGTCGACTCCTCGGAGTCGGTACATGCAACAAGTTCGAGATTTCGATTTGCGATATAATCAATCATTTTGGTATAGGGGCTCTCTTCACTCACCCACCCGTTTGACGCAATAACTTATGCATCACCTCTGAGTTAATGAAGATTCGGTTTCCATATCAACTCAGTACGCGCCTACCCCGCGTCCATAACCTTATTGATGCTGAAAGATTTGTGCTAACCAACAGCATTTGAAATACCGCCCCATTGAACAATAGGAATAGTAGCCATTGACACACCATACCTTAAGCCCTGCAGTATGCTCACCTACGGATACTGTCCATAACATGCGCTCATACGGCCATTTTCCCGTGACCGAGGAACACCCGCGTAGAACAATGGCCACAATGTCTTTGTGAGAACCGTTTCTTAAATGACTGCAGTATGATTACCATGGCGATACCCCCTAATGAAGGAGGCTCAATATGAAGCCGTAGATGATATGTTTTGATTCTACTAGCGTACTTCCTGTAAACTTCCATTCATTCTTAAGGATTTGTTGAGACCCAGCTTTTCGAAAAAACATTAGAAAGTTCTTTACAGTATTCTAACAACCTTGAGAAGCAGTATCAAGAAGTTCCAGTAGTAACTCTTCATCACATTTCAAACTCCAAAACAACTTTTCGAGTATTTAAGAGTCTTCTTTACTCTTTAACTTTCAACCTAACGTCAATTCACTTGCTCAATCACAGCAAGTTCTTATAACAAACATCAAGATGTCTTACCCAGATTATCTTGATGACATGGAATCTCAACTCGCCAGCTACTTAGGCGAAGACCCATCGGCATTCTTATCCAATGAGAACCCAAATGTTTCCGCTCCCGTAGACTCGCTAAAAGAGTCATCCCACGACGCGAATGAGCCCTTCACCTGGGACGATTTCCTCAAGGAAGAGGGAATCGAGACAAACTCTCCTCCTGCCAGCACCTGGGAATGGGATCCAACCCAGGCAGAATTCTACAGGAATGAAATCGTTGCGCCTCCAGTACTCGATGAACACTCTTCCGAAGAATCCATGCAGCCAGCTAGACAAGAAGAAGATGTTCCCACCAATTTCGAAAACGAAAATACCACCGAGCAACCCATTACAACATCTTCCGAGCCTGAACCTCAACCGGAAGAAAACTTGAATATCCCTGACGATGATACTCTTTTCGGTGGCAATACTTCTGACGACATCGAAGTTTACGAGACGAATGAGGGACATCAATTCGAGGCCACGGCACAAGAAGTCAACAGCACCCCCGAGCTTGTGGCTGATTCACAACAACATGGCGACAATGCTGCTTCTGCGCCGATCATTCCAGATGCAGGTCTCAACAACATCAACGCGGATAACGACAATGACTCCTTGTTTGGTGACGTTGATGATTCTGGACTCGGCGATGGCCCCCAGCCCCCAGAGAATAAATCGGCAACAGGTGATAAGACACCTCTTGACACTTCGACAGATGGTGTCGACGACCTTTTTGGTTCCGAATTCGGAGCTGATTTTGAGGCAGAACTTGCGGCGGAACCTGAGTCTGAACTCAAGAAAGATAGCGCCAACGCTGTAGCTCCCGCCGTTCCGAAGCACACTGGGCTTCATCTTCCAAAGCCTCCTCGAAAAGTGGCTAAATCTCAGGGTCTTCATCTTCTAGACCTTGCACGTGCAATCGCAAATCTACAGGGATTGCACCTCCCTGCACCTCCTCAGAAGTCGGTTCGTCCTCAAGGACTTCATCTCCCAGAACCCCCAAGTGCAGTTGTCAATCCTCAAGGACTGCACCTTCCCGAGCCCCCACATGCGGTGGATAGCTCACAGGGGCTAAATCTCCCTGTCCCTCCTCCTCAGGTAACGGCGAACCTACAGGAGCTTCAACTACCAAGTTCATCTCCTGTGCCAGTTGCACCGCAGAGCGGAGTCGACACATCGGCTTCAGCACAGACTGATGTCCAAGAGGATGAAGCCTCGACCAGACGCCGCAGGGTCAGAGCCAGCAGAATTCCGAAATCGGATATGAGTCAACCAAAAGGTAGGGGACAAGCAGGAAAAGTTCTCACCCAACTCTCTGGACCGGCTCCTTCCAAGTTACCGGAAGCTACACTAAGCTCATCTGGAGCTGATGATGCCACTGAAAAAGTGACGCGTTTGCCTCGATGGGCCTTCGGCAAATACACTAGTTTCGGCAAGCCTGTAGCTGGGAGTAAATATCGGAAACCAAACAACTCGGTACAAAATCCAATATCAGTTGAGGATGAGCAGGAGTCCGTGGAGAATACCAATGAGTCAGCCAATACCCAATCACAGGATACAGCTCAACCAGAGACGAAAGTGGTCGATGCCATTGACCTCACATCGGATGCTGGGGATAACATGGTTGTGGATGGTAGCCTCCAACAGAGTCAAGATCCAAATCACAATAATGGTGAAGACTCTACTCGTCCCTACGAGAATTTCCAGCTCCCTGCCACTGGCAATGAAATGGAGTTCACATACGGCGATGACCAGTTCTCGAATTCTCCGTGCGAATTGAAATTTCCGCCCATTTTGGATAATGCAGTCCCCGCTCCAGAACTGCAGGCGTATCAGTCGCATAGTTCCGCGGCCCTGGATATCGCATCACCTGTCTCTCCCCAGTATGGGGTTCCTCCTCCTACAATGGAAGATTTCTCGCTATATGGTCAAGCTCCATTGGGTAACAGCTACAATGGCCATTCAGCACAAGTGCCTAATGTGCAAGGTGCAGGCACATTCGTACATCAGTCTCCATATACCATGGAACAGACCGGTGTGCAAAACGCTCAGCCCATTCCTCAGCCAATGCAAAATGGCAACTACGAAGCAGGAATCGAGTATGGTCAAGGTGATGACATGGTTCAAGCCAGTCCTGCAGACATCGGAGGCAGCAATTTCCCGGGACTGGATGGCAGTCGTCCCACGAAGCGTCTCAGCCACGAACGTGCTGAGTATAGCGATCCTCGAGTATTAATGGCATACGACGAGTTCAAGCAAATCTTCCCACAAGAAACAACACGTGGGTGTTTCGAGGTCGCCATTCAGAACGAGCGGGCAGCAGACGCGGCAATAATTGCCAGGGAAGGAATTCCCCCTCAGAGACCGACCATCCGGAAGTCGATAATCTGCACCTGGAGCCAGGTCCAACAACTGAATCGGTAAGTTTACTCGAAGGGTTTTCTAAGCCTTGATGGATCTATCGCTAACTGAAACTTCCTAGTATTCGTGCTGCCAATGGTGAGAGGCTTTTCGAACCAAAGCCGAATGCTCATAAGCGACCGGAAGCA
The DNA here is from genome assembly GCA_004786125.1 of Botrytis tulipae. Classification (NCBI taxonomy): domain Eukaryota; kingdom Fungi; phylum Ascomycota; class Leotiomycetes; order Helotiales; family Sclerotiniaceae; genus Botrytis; species Botrytis tulipae. The sequence goes on from PQXH01000071.1 coordinate 26,840, forward strand.
TTCAAAGAGAGCTTACGGAGGAAGAGACAAGAGCGTGGTGAAATCTCAGAATCTGAGGAATCTGACATGGAACCAGAGGCAAAGCGATTGAGACTCGCTCAGGAGCCAATGCTAATGGTCCAGTCGTCTGGTGAACATAATGGAGAACGTAATTCACAGATACGTTCAGTTCAGCCTAATAATCCACAAGGATCGGCTGAAGTGTCGCATCTTCCTCCCAGTCACTGGATTCCTCAAGCGCCCCATTCTCAGAACATGGGTCAAGCTCCGCCAATGCACATCCATCAACCAGTGGCACAGTCTGCTAAGAGAAAGATGGTGCCGGAGCAGTTGAAGAGATTTGAATCCGCGGAGCAAGAAATGGGACCAACTGTCAAGCGACCGAGAAATGCCGCGCCATCTAGCCAGGCTATCGAGCCAATGACCAACCAATCTATGGCTAAGCAATTTCAAGACTACGTCTCGGAGAGACAGTCTGAATACCTAAAGTTGCGAGTGCCTGAATTAAGAAAGCTGTGCAATAATCGTGAGGTCAAACATCCCAATGTCAATGGCTTGACGAAAGGCGGTCTGGTGGGCATTTTGGTAGGACAGGATGTAAGCCTCCATCCTGTTCATAGCCAAATGCATCATCAAGCCCAGGCTAGAATTGCAACCGGCCGGGAATATCCGACTCCTGGTGCTGGCAGAATGGGTAGAATGAACCCACCAGCCGTCGCTGTTGATCGCGCTCAGCAACAAACAAGAGCACAAGATCGCTTGGGAATGCGTCAGGATCGACCTGGACCTAATCTTGGTCCTGTCAACGGCATGGGGAGCAGTTATGGTCAGCAAGGTCCATTACTATTCCGTCCTATTCCTAGCCACAACGCAAATCGCCCTAGATTTTTGGGGGATGGTAACCCTGCTCAGCCATCGAGGATTATTGGTCGCGACCAACAGTTGCCAATGAGTGGGAACCTTCGTGGCCTGGCCAATAATAGTGGTCAGCCAATACCCAATACCAGACAGCCTCCAGTGATTGGCCAGCCTAGACATGTCTCTATGGCAAACCAAGACCGGGGAAATCTATACGCTCAGTCACGACTACCGGTCAGCGTCCAAAACAGTGGTTACAACAACAGCGGCATCCATCAAAATGTAAATGGAGGTCGCAATAAGCGTACCAATGCCAACGCTTCAGTCCCAGCCTATGTTATCGCTGGTGATTTTGGTACTGGCATTTATCCGCCAGCAGTTGATGACCGTCGGAGAAAACCCAGGATTCAGGGTCAAGATGCGCCAAGCAGAGTTCCTCGAGGCAACCAGAGGAGCTTCCCACGACCTGCGATGAACAATACCGCAGGGAGATACACTAGTATCCAGCAGCCAATGGTTGACGGTACCAGTGGATATGCGCACGGCAATCATCCAGCCAATACTTTTGGCTCTCAAATACCACGACCTGCACACCGTGAAAACTTGGGTGACGATCCCCGACGATTCATGCAGAACCATCCTCAAGGTGGCATGTACCCAGCTCCCATGCAAAGTCTTCCCCAGGGAGCCCATCAACAGCATGGTGCAGCTCAAAATTCTCGGCCACCTTACTATAGTCCGCCTCAAGGTTATCGATTCGATGGGCAACATCCTGGTCCGGCACCACCACGCTGAGCTAGAGGGACCGTGGAAGGGATCGGAAACAGAGTATTTCTTAGCCAGAGATAGTGCTGCAAAAAAGAGGATGTGCGGGTTTTGAAGGATATGGATGGCGAATTTCGGTATAGCTAGTTGATGGTTTCTTTTGGTAATAGCTTTTGGTTAGGATGTTGGATACCCCATGTTTTTCTAGGAGTTTGGGATTTGTGTTGAAGTTTATACCCCGGTTGTCATTGGTGTTTAGGTTGAAAAACAATGTCGTCTGGAACATGTACCAAGTAACACATAAATTGTGGCTTGTGGAAAGCTGTTGTTGATACTAAATGGATAAATTTAAATATCAGTTACGTCCTCAGTGGAAATACATAAGTCATTTGATGAATTGGTGCCATAGAAATCGACGATTGTGAATCGTGATGTTTTTTTTCGAAATGGTAATGGCTCATTGAACCTTCTATAAATTCTAAAGGTCTGCGGGGAAAAGCGAATTAGCTTGATGATCTCAGTATTTCAATAGAGATTATTCTGTACATATATACATACCTACCGAAAGCTCGCTTTCTTATTCTTTGATCTTCCAGCGAAAGATTTCTTGTAGACTATTTGTTCGTGAGAAACTTATGACCGAATGGACTTATCTCTTTGTGCCAATGTTCATGCCAGAAGAGCATAGATTCTCCTTCTCAAGTAGAGTAGCTTCGAATTCATTCATAATAATGAATTATTTTAAGGTGACAAGAAAAGCTGCATTTATTAATGTCAATCAAGCGATGTGAATGTGCTTTACTTTATGGTTGTGAGCCACAACAGTAAATGACTGAATATTAGTCCGGAAAAGAGCACGTGACCTTTCATTTGAAAAAGTTGAATCAAGAAGTCGATGGGAAACATCATTTTCATTGATCAACCTGAGGTTCAATAAGAATGGGATAGAGACTTTTGAAATAGCGGCGCATGGTATCGTGGGTTTCTTTTCTCCCTGCTGCTTGATGGTTGCACTTTACAAAAGAGTTGATCTTCCTTCATCCTACAAGCTGTTGACATGATATTATTTATACAAAAGCTAAGTATTCACGTGAATATAGCACATAGGCTATATGTATCCAGGTGTATATAATACATCGGCTACATGTATATGCAAAGTTCTACATGGCTCAATACTGCATTTGGCCTCACTCCGAATGGCTGTGAAGCGAAATTTTCGGTTCAAAATAGTACGACAACAGTATTGAAGTAGACACTAGTAAGATCACAGTCAGACTAGATGGAATGATGGCCGAATTACTGATTAGCATCGGAATCTAAGTTGGAGAACATAAATACTAGCCTTTTCTTTCGCATAACGATTGCTCCTAATCCATTAGCCGAATTTCACAAGCGGACCTGGTTCAATGAACTTGTTCCTAAGACCTTCTATCAAACTCAAGCGAGTTCATGAGAAAAAGTTATATAAAATTCTCTTTCTGATACCTCTCCAGCTTAATTGTCCATATAACTACATTCCTTTTGGACACAAAACTCATCAGCCTGATTTCTAAGAGGAGTAAGATCAACGAAACCGTCAATGTGCAGACTTCTTAACGTTAGCTTCACACCACTGTTATGTGTATTCCGCGATACTTGACAGGTTCTACCGCGTCGAAGAACACTTAGGATAGTGGCAAAGATAGGTCTAGAGCATTTCCTGACGATAAAAATACTTCTGCATACAGCTCATGGAAGGTTCGATTCCAAGAAGATCATTGTCGTTCAATTGGAGTGGCAATATTCACCAGATCATCCTGACCCGAGGCTGGACATTGTCAGCCGCCGATACTACGCGACGTCGCCGAGTAAAAGCTTTAACTCAGTTCTAGTGAAGTGATAATGAGCAATTAAAAAAGGCACTAGATGATAATGAATCATGTCAGCGATATTAACCATGAAAGCTTATTTGTGCGACGCTCCATGACGTTCATTTTTCTGATCGTGTACTAGTAAAGTAGTCTATACTTCTCATCCTGGGGATGAGAATGCGAATGATGAAACGGAAATCCATGACAGTAATGAGAAAGATAGTGAATGAATCAGTCATAAACGATAGTAGTATCAATGTCAAAAGATCGCAACTTCTCTTCCTTGGGATCCTAGGAGACCATTCAGGAGGATTCAAAGCTTGCGCAATCGTAAATTGTGAAGAGCTAGAATGCTCAGACAATCAATGCGATTTTCGTGATCATTTCGTGTTTCTAATTTTCTGAAGCTCATTCATGAGTCGTTATAGACAAAATGGCTACTGAACAGTCGTATCAAGCCAGTAACCGCTCGTCATTGTACCGAAATCTCAGTCTTCTCTTCTCCTTCTCAATCACCCGCACGAATGTAGAGAATGTCGATCAACACATCAAACAATCTGTACGCAATAAGATACCAAAAAATGTACCCAGTGACCCCGCACCGTTTCCACTCAAGTTCTCCAAGAAGCTCAGCCATGATACTAGTCGTCAGATCATAGAGCCCACGACTCATTCTTTCATCCTGCAGTCGCACATCTACTCAGATAAGCAATTTCCTTTCGTCCTTCGGCCCATTCATCACATATAAATAAGCAAGCTCCCGATAAACACGGAGATCCCGACCGGCATTATGACTCGTGCATATATGATATGGAGATAGCTGGTGAGCAGTCGAGCAAGCCACTTAGCCATGTGATATAACACTATAAAGCGGGACCAAGGCAACCAAATAATATCTAGCAAGAATACTAAGTGACATTGCGACGAATGATAAAACGATGAATAATACTGGTGAGGATACGACGATGAATACTAGTTCAGCGACGCTAATTACGCCCCAGCGTTTCTCACACTACCTATCGCTTTGTCGCCCCCATCTTCAACGTTTAATGATATGTCATTATAAGAATAGATACTTAATCCTGAAACTAATGAATGCCACGCCAAAATAGCGGTATCGGAAAGGAGTGACAACGCAAACGGAAAGTAGTGGAATCTGACCAAATATTCCGAAAGATCGGTAAATTATCTTTAGATTGGAGAGAAACCCTTGGAGGGTAAGCATAAACATAAGCATGTAGTCTGCTACCCACGTGGATAAATATGTGATTTGAAACGCATGCGAACATGCGATGCGTACTTGGGATGGACGCATTGACTGGCACATGAGATGCAAGGTGCCATGTTATCGGGCAGCCGCAGGGCAGCTCACCTCGTACAAGCCATGGCTATTTCAGCATACTAGTCAAATGGAAATATTGGCTCTTTAGATGCGATATGGTATAGTATAACGTGAAATATGCGTGATTGCGGCACAGTGATAGCGTGGTTAACAAGGAAGGTATGAAGCAAATTGTATGGCTGAGAGGTTACCGACTGCGTGGTTCAGCAAGGTGCGTGCAGGAGGAATGCGTTTTAGATTGGAGATAAAAGCTGAAAAAGTAAGGTTAGTGTGTGTATATGCTAAGAAGGAACTTGTTCGTCAACGAATGAATCAATCAATGAACATGTCCATATTTGGCCTGGTCGGGTGTACTCGGCGAGCGCGAACAGATCAAGAACCTAAGGGTTTTAAGTTTCCCGTCCCGCCCCATTCCTCTCCCCCACCTCCACACCTACACATGTTTCATTTCAGAACGCAAGACACTTATTTTCGTACCTAAATACCTTTCTCGACTAGGTCAATCACCTGATCGGACCTTCATGCACAAAAGCAAAACATCTTTCCCGTATATTGAGAATCGGAAGTCGGAGCTGAACCTGACTTGGATAATGTTACACGAAAACTAGGGACATTCCGGGGTGCCAAGAGTCCTGATGTACAGACCCGTGAATCATTGATGTACTTCACACAAACGGACGGGCTGATGGACTATCAGGTTGTGACACAAGAGTGACAAGAAGAGAGATATCATATTATTACGGAGGATTAGCATGAAGTCTGTACGCGTCTTGACACGGGTGGTCTTGCCGCTTGTGTAATAGGTTTTGCATGACTGACCTAAATGTCATCGATGCAAGTGAGTATATATTTCCTTTTTTCTTGCGTTTCTTGGAGTGCAGTTTGGAGTGCATACATGCCGGTACATACCTAGGCTTTTTCTTTTTCTTCCTTTCTACTCTGCACATAATACATATGCGCTGCAGCCGCATCACAGAGATTCAAAACGTGGCAGCCCAATATCTAACCAAACCCAAGCCTTGTCCAAGAACGGCTTTTCTAGCAAACAGCTGATTGTGGAACTAAAGGTTCACTGACTCAAAACCGTCTCTATCCCTCCAGTATCCTCGAAAAATACGGTTCGGGTAATTGACGAATGCTCGAATAGTTTGACTGGTCTAATGATTAATCACCATTAAAGTTTTTTGTAAATTGACTGCATTAGTTTCTCGGAGAGATTTAGGATGTTTGTTCAATAGGGTGGGGGTGGCTCTGATTATTATGGTGGGAACTTGGAAAGCTCGTACTCCGTAGCGGAATGAGAAGTGCCGCTAGGTTCATGGGAGAAGAATCCATATACAGGGAAGAGTTTGTAGCGGAAGAGTAGATGAAGAAGGATTACCGAGGGGTGAAGTTGGGATGAGGTTACTCAAGATTTTTCATCTTCATGCGATCATGGATATCTTTGAAGAATTTTGAAGTAATTGTACGAGTAGTCGCATAATGAATATCATGTGCAAAGATACCTTGGCAACAAGGCCCCGGGGTTCTCAATGAAGGGGCTCATTCTATTCCACATTGAAACCAATCACCGACCTAGAAATTGACATCAATTTAATCATTCATTCCTCCGAAACCTGGCTCGGCATTCACGTCAATCGAACGTTGACACTAATTCTTTTCAAAGTAATGACAATTCTTCTGTATCTCATCACATTCGGCATTCGGTACTCACTGAAAATTTCGCTTGATACTCCCTCATTTGAGTATTCGTCGTAAATAAGCCATTATCAATACCTACCAAACAATAAAACAGATCTAGATTGTGTTTCCCCGGTCCAAAAAACTCTAATTGAAATTTCACTCGTCATACGTAGTCGGAGGGTATATTGAAGATCATTAAAGTGTAAATATCGGGATTCGCAGCTTCGCATCACAAGGCGTGCAGTAATCAGGGAAGAACCTTTTCGCGGAATGGCCTTTAGAGCGAGTGGCGCATTCGTGGAATTAGAGTCCGCCAGAAGCGAAAGTCAAATTTGCGATCTGTTCTTTGGTGAATTCGTTCTGTGGTGGAGATGTGTATGAAAATATGGACACACGAACGAAACAACAGGCATGATCCTTCAGATGTTTTTCGCAAAGCAGCGGTTCTCTAGGTTAGGTGAGCGGGAGATTGAAAGATGGGTAGAGAGGTGGACAACTGCAGGCCCGGGAGGATCAAGGACCTCGTACGCGCTCGTGATCTAAAATCCTGAATTGTCGTGTAAACGTACTTGATGTGTAATTTCAATGGGGAAGAGAGGGGTCGAAGGATATCTGAGTGAAAGTTTGAGCAAGCATGATCCCTCAAGGACTTTACGAGGCAAGATGTTTCCTAGGAAAGCTGACAGCTTGATGGGAAATGGTAGTGGCCACCATGGAAAAATGGTGGGGGAAGTGGTAAATTTGAGGTGGAGGTAATGGGAAAAGGGTCATATCTTTTGCACTCTAGCTTGTGCAATCGAAGTGCGGGCCGTAGATAGGCCGCAAGCAATTTGAAGATGGAGAAGCAGAGGATGCAATAGAGCCGAAGAAGCTTGATCCCTCCCATATTCGCAAGGTAGGATATTTTGGAGTAGTTGATAAGCACGACGGGAGATTCGGCCGAAGAAAGTTGTTCAAGATTGTGCCCTATAGCATGAACCAAGGTTCTAGGGATGAAGATTTGAGGGGTCGACGAGGTAGATGCAGGCAAGAGATGGAGTACTAAAATGGAAATCTGTAAGGAATGACACTTTTTGGTACGTGAGCGCAAGTATAGACGGGCAGTTGGAGGTCTTCGAAGATTTGGGAAATTTACAGAGTTGCAATTTTGAAATTTGAGGGGCAATGGTGGGAAGGTCTTTGCTTTCGATATGCGCGCGGAAGCTATCGGTTGAGGTTGTAATCGAGGAAGCTAGTGAACATTCAAAGGATTTGAAGCAGAGTAATGAATGGAAGAGAAAGACGCTCAATGGCATCAAGCCTCCGACTTGACATAAATAAAACATACATGAACAAGCAGGTACAATCCACATAAAGTATCTGTACCTGCATTCCCATCATCTAGCGGTGAACAACCTCCTTTCTCGCCGAGCCTGTTTCTCTTCTCGAATTTCTCGAAGGAATAAGAGGATCCTCAAATCTTCGTATCTGCTGCACTGCTCCTGCATTCGAATTTTTTAGTCAAAGCAAATGTTCCATAGTATACGCAAAAACAATATATTTTAGATGATCTTTAGACGATATTCCACTCAGGTGCGCGCGTCAAAAAGATCCATAATTGTTGGTGATGAGATAAAGTTACCCCTGAAAAGAACCCTGGATTCGAAAGGAAACACCCGATGATCGGACCCGTGGAAGAGCGCTTATGCAGGGTTTAAACTTGCTAGGTTGCCTGTTTTTGGTTGATGGTAATAAGTGGTATGAGCCTCCTTGGACAGGGCAGAAGTTGAGTTTGTTTTGTGCAGAGTATGGAGACTGATTGGAGAAGGGACATGGGGCGATCATGATATCATCACTCGCTATCATTGAATGGATAAATTTCGCTGTCGTATCGCACTCGTCAGAGTATTCAGTATGATACATAGCCGAACCAAAGTTCGACAACTTCTGGATCTTCCGAATTTTCATCGGGATGAGATGTGTTTGGGATTCATGTAGCGAAAGGAAGCTTCCGAAAGAATCAGAGTATGTAAATGGATATGTATCACATCTAGTGGGGAACAAACCGTTGCTTGGTCCGTGGTATTGGGATTATTAGGGGTTTGATTTGTTGTAATACGATTGGGGAAACGGCGAATTGTCAAAAGAACCTCTCCTCCTTTCTCCCGGTTTGGAATGAAACCGAATTCAAAAGAGAAGGGTCTTGATACCCCGTCGAAACTGGCGGTGGAAGATCTGGAAGAAATTTCATTCAAAGTTTCAAAGATTTCTGAATCAGTTCAATCAGTTGATTTGGGAGGCGAAAATGTTGTGGTTAAATCCTTGACCTAGAAGCGGAGATAATTTTGAATTATATGGGATGACACCAGAGTCATACAAAGGCAATGAGAACTGCAATCAAAACTGCATGATCTTATCCACCGTAATGAGGTGTTGCAAAGATCATCCTCTTAAATCTCGTGTATGTTGTCGAACTTGTTTATATATCTGAGACTGTGTAACGAATGTCGTTGACACTTCACAAAACATGGCTTGAGAAGACGTCCAATCTGAAGGCTTCATTTCCCACAATTCCAAGCATCAAGCTTCTATTAGATGTGACCAAATTTTAATGAAGTTGTACAGCAGATTCAAAGCATTCAAAGCACGAGGACCAAGATGCGGGAGGGGATATGGATCTTGCCTTTAGCATGATATATATACCCTCTGTAGGTTAAACAAATCGGATGCATGGAGTAATTGAGAGAAGATGTGGGGAAAAGGCTTGATGAAAGACCAATGAGGAAACAATAAGCAGAACGATGCTTGATATTTTCTGCATCAAAGACGGGCAACCATTTTGAAGGAGAACATCTGTGCGATAGAATGATATGAAGGAATTCCGAGGTTAACGAAATAAATATGATACCGAACTATGTATGTGATCGATCATACAGTAAAAAGCAAGAAGTAAACTCCAGCATCAAAGCCAAAGTCATCGATAGAAATTATTGAATTGGATTAACCATGTTTGATGCAATTGTTCGTAGGGTCGTACCTGTGCCTATCCCCAGTTCGTCAACAGCACGCCTAATAAATCCTAGAATGATTAGTTTCCGATCCGACCCCTTCATCGTTCCCGCTAAAATATATCCGCTCAGTGAGTGAAGTGAGTGAGTACACCACACCATAAAACTTTTTACGCTTGTTGATTCTCTTCCCCAAAATTCCTTTTGATTGATTTATTGATCAAATATCATATTGTGGAGACTTCGCGGGATGCTCTTCTAGGAGTGATTTGTAAATACGATGTACCTCGACTTTGACGGAGATAGGATTTACCTGAAAAAAGTATTGAATCTAAAATCCATCTCAATTTGACTTAACTTGACTTGACATATTTTTACCCGCAAAAACTACTCTCGAATTGGACTAGAAAGTTCTTCTGCTTCTTCTTCTTCCCCCCCTTGTCTCAGGAACACTTCTGTTCACAAGTGGAGTATCTTCTATGAGTGGCTTGAGTGGGTACAGAGAAGTGGAGACAGAATATCAAAAGGTACTTGGCAGTGAATCAACCCAGATTTTGGTGCATGAGAACTTTAGAAGTCTGGCGAGTCTGGCTAACAAAAGTCTACCCAGGCTACAATAGGAATAGGGCTCAATCAAGCAGGGCTCATCGAAAGGCCTCCCTTTCTTAATCTGGATATAATTTGTACCTTTCGAAATAACATATCCATAATTCTCTACCAAAAAAGGAACGACGGGGGTTATTTGTACGATTGACTGAATTCATACATGACGACCAACTAGAAATTCATCTGAAGGTCCCGCTTCGTTTCCATTTCACCACTATCATCTCACCTATCTCCTCCGCACTCTTCTTCTTATACAACTTACCATACCTACCATATTGAATGATTCTATTCAACAAGCAAAAGGGATTCATTCGAACCAAAGGAAGAGAGAGAAATTTCGGAACGAGGTTTACGGAACGGAAAAGATTCTACTAATTCACCCACCCACCTTCCATCTACGATTCAACATACCTACCTACCTGCCCATACTTCATCCTTTGAACGTTCAATATATTCCATTCCAATTCGAAACCTTTCATTCTTCCCTTCTATTACGATACGACGCAGTACAGATACTTTCGACAAGGGATTTCTAAAACTTTACGCGGATTCAATATTACGAAACTCAACATAATCAACACGGGTACTACACAACCACAACCTTACCCTTTCGACCTTCGACTTCGATTTCCATGTCCTTTCCTCTACTACAAGGACCATAACTTTGTCTTTGATAATCGTCAATAACTCTTTCTCCAATACTATGTTTTAATACGACTTTGATAATAATTTCCCGGAATTCATCCAACGTTTGATCACAAGCAATCATTCATACCCCTTCAAGGCTCCAATTACATCGACCTCCACGAAGCTAATCATTCCAGCGAAGATGATATTAATGGAGGGATTAATGTTAGTACCACCTGAAAGGGGTACAATAATTGGAAGGGCAGTTTGGAAGGTAAATCTCCCTTCTAGAATATTCATTTACGATTCTATTCCGAAGATGTTGTCTGACAAAGTTCTTTTCAACCTAACAGCCTCGATATGTTGTACTTGGCTCCGGTGCACACCTACACACACAAACCGAAATCCTCGAGAAGTCCAACTCAAAGAAAGGAAAGTCAATTAAAAGTACTTCTTCAAAACCAAGTTTGGCAGATTTGGGAACTGCTTCAGACGATGGATTGTTCATTTCAGTTTACAAGGCAAAGGTACAGTTAGAAATACGTCTCTTTTTTGAATGGAGTCTCTGTGAGACAGACCTTGAAACTATGATTGTTGTGCTCGAATTGTTGCAGATGAGAACCCGTCTTCTTTCCAAATTGTCTCTGTCAATGGCAGTCGTTCCCAGAGTAAATTGTAAAAATGAGGGGCATAAGATTCTAACTTGTTGATCAAATAGGGCGATTGGGAATATATTGCGCAACATCCAATATCTGCCTTCAAATCATGCGAAATTCGATCGTTATCACATCGAAAACAAGCCACACCATTGCCTACACTGATGTTAGAATTAAAACCAGATTCAATATCAGAGAAACAACGTAAAAGAAGATCAAGTCGAACAGGGGGATTAACATCAAGCAAGGATGCACAATGGGCGGATACACTTCTGTTCCGATCAGTTCCCGAAGATCGAAACAATATTTATGATTGGCAAATCACCATCAAACCAAGATTACAAATTGATGATTATGAAGAGAGTCCAATGAGTCCTTTGAGTCCAATATTTACATCTTTCACCAATCCCTTTTCTCCCAGAGACCCAAGACCATCTTCACGAAATGGTAAACAGGATCAACAAGCTCGACCACCTTTCCAATCATCCGGCCAATACACTCAAACCTCAAGAGATCGTCCTTCCGCTATGATATCTCCATCTCCAAGTCTACGTTCCCGACGCTCAGACCTTTCATCTCAAGCAAGCTCATCTCATCCACCTATGGGTTTTACATCAGCTCATCCACAATACAATAATACAACTTTACCCACGGATCTACCCTCGCCAATTTCCGTTTCTGGTTATGATAATTTTATTGAAGGTTGGACTTCGGCTCAAGGAAGATCTTCTGCATTATCTCATCACACTAGGGGTAGCAATAGTATTGCATCTGCTATTGGGCCTCCACTTGCGTCACCGACCACAACATCACCCGGTCCAAGAGAAACAATTCTGGATAGAGCGTTTCAAATGAGATGTATTCCAGGAAGTGAAAGATTGAGGGATGAAGAGGAAAAAGGTAGTAGTATTGCTAGATTCGAAGCATTAATGAGAGAGCATGATGAAAGGGCATTGCAGAGATCAGCGACTTCAGCTACTGATAGTAAGGGAAGATTTAAGCCTGGTTGGGAACTTGAGGAGGAATCTGAGGAATCAGACAATGAGGACCCTGGTAATGCTTTAGAGCAACTGGATGGACATGACATTCTTATGCCTACTCCAGCACAAAGAGCATTAGATTATATTGCTGGACGACAAACACCTTTACCTCGGGCATCCAGCTCTAGCTCAAGACCCATTTCACCAAATAGTCCCCCGGTACCATTTTTGAATCGGGATGCTATGAATGCCCTCCACAGTGGTTCAAGCTCTACCAATCAAAGTTTCTCTTCAGTTGGAAATGGTCTTCGCCCACGTACTGGTACAACGTCATCGCACATGCGAAAGAATAGTCGGCCAACATCTCTAGCGTTGCCTCCAAGATCTATCTCTTCGACTGTGGTACCTTCATTAAAGGATAGTGGAAATGGCAACTCTGGTATAACTCTTACCAAAGCCGAGATGGAGAAAAGGAGAAGCAGCACGTCTACAAAACGTCTTTCATTCCAGGAATTCGCAAGAAGATTGAGTTCGACAAGCTCTCTTCTGCTGGTTCAAACAAATGCTAGTTCAAACTCTGGCAGAGGAGATAGCTTTAGGGAAAGAGATGACTCTAGAAGAGATAGTGTAAGTGATTATGGTCTTGAAAGTGCTCCGGAACTCACAGAGGACAATGAGACGGAAGGAAGAAGAGGATTCAGGGGTAATAACGGATTGAGTTTGAGAGGTGGAGATGTCCAAGTCACCGATAGGGAAATGAAGAGATGTGGTGGCGGCTTCAGAGGAATGGGTGTTCTCGGTGGTGAAGGAGGCTTCCTTTGACCCCGAGGCAACAAGAGAAACGGTGAAGTGCCAGAGGAAGATTGCATGTTTGTTTTGAGCGTTCTTATTTTCACTATTCATTTCTTGTTTGTTTTTGTTGTTTTGATCAGAGCGATGATACCTTAGATGATCTTTTCTTTTTCGCGCATATTTAAGGGGTTTGGACCGACCTGGTGCTTGGGCAACTCAGATGAGATGAGATGACTGAGATGAAGATCATGGAATGGCGTTCTTTGGCTTACTTAATTTTCATTCTTTCCCAGTCGGCTGACTGGGACTTCCTTGGTGGAGAGGATTCTATTCTATTCAATTGGATTGATAGATTGAATTGGTCTTTTGGTGGATTGGAGATGAAAGTGTACGATGCATTAGATATGCAAATCTTGACGTCGATGAGCCTAACTTCACTGAGAATGCTACGGCAGCACTATAGTATGGCCTTTGACATATTTATGTATGAATACCCGATAGATGGCTAGCGTGTTGCCATCAGAGAAGGAATAGAGATGAGGATTGTATGGAAGGTTATCGAAAGGGGTGGACAGAAAACTGGATGGGATAAAATGGATAGGTGAATGAGAGAGGGGGGCAATGTGATAGATAACATCGGAAAAAAGCTGAATGAATATCAGGGTATTGAATAACCACATACTCTTTTACTATTACTACATTTCCTTACCACTTAATTGCCATTTGATACAAATATAAGGTACCTGGGTTCTGGTACAGTCCAAAAGCATCATCCGGGAAAGTTTTTAAGTGGGAAGATGGAGGAAATGTCAGAGAATCTAAAGAATGTGGTATGCGTAATACTCACTACGCAAGCGGGTTGGGAGTGACAGATAACTAAATCTCCCAAGACTTCCAGGGGAAATACCTAGTTGAGTGGCTTTTGACTTGTGCCGAAAGAACCTTATCGAGAGTTGAAAATGACATTCGGACGTTTATAGTTGGTGACTTGTAAGGAGCCGACACCTCTAATGTTTGAACGATTTTTCGATCTATGCTTATTTATTGATTTATTTTGGTAGAAACAGAGAGAAGATTGAGACGATGAGGTCACAAGAAGTATGATGAATGTCAGCTGAAAGTTTCACGTGCCTTTTGCTGCAAATATGAGGGTTTGCTTTCGTTTGGGTATGAGATCGATAGCAGTACGAATTCTGATTGCCATTATGAGAGAAATTTTGGGATTTATAGGTGGAATGATAGATGGGGAGCGTATGTAATAATTGGTGGACATCTACGGACGAGGTATGCTGGGGTATTGGCAGATGTTGTGAAGCTTATGAGGGCTCCAGATTGTGTAATGAATTGCCGATAGGGACCGTGTGTTTGTTGCTATTTTGTTAGAAGGGGATTTTGAGATGGGAAATGCAAGAGAAGAGTAGAAAATTGTGAGGCTTTGGAGAGAGAGACAAATGATGATGGCTAGGAGATTCAAGGACGGAAGGGAATATATATCAAATCTACGCTTTGAGGGGTTGGGTAACTGCTCAAGAGGTAGTGTTCGATGTGTTCACTGCTGCCATTTTGCTCTTGATATAAAAATCGCGGGTGCAATCATGCATCTGCTTCTGTGGTTAGATTGTTACAATATACACAAGATGATAAGATGGTATTCCAAGATTACCTTGCAAGTGCTTTACTTTTTGTTTCATGGTTTGGACTTTTCATCCTTTACCTCATGTATCATGCAGCTATCAGCGAGTCTTGACTAGGTAGTTCTGTACTCGAGTAGTTATGTCTTGTTGCTTGGTATTTCGTTATTGTCAACTATTTTTTATGAAATTGAAAATGCCATCTTTTACTGCTGCTGCTTCTCTTTGTTGCTATTGTCAATGTCTATTTTACGACAAGCAGAATGGAGAAGACAGAATTGGCTTGCTATTACCATCGTTCTTTAAACGTGTCATAGCTATATTACAACGCAATTTTTGATCGAACGCATAGTAGCACACAGAATAGCTCGGGACACCTGAATCTTTGGAATGAATAATGAGACTAATGCGTCTCAACTTAAACAGGCTGAATCCCTTCCCCCTCATGCTTGTCTATTGAGCATTGTTAGGAGTAATAGCCGTGATTGTGGGCCGGTCGGATAAGGGGATTTGGCTCTTTTAGTTCAGAGATCATCGATATGTTCCCCGAATTTTATAGGGAGAGTATTACACACCTGCTTTTTTCTCCCCGTCACTCTCTCCCAGATTATCAATATACTTCAATATCTTCTTACACCGACCACTAGCCAAGTCTCGAACAAGATCAGACTTCAATAAACTGACTGTAAGACTTGCGATCATAGCAAATACCTACCTAATTCGTTCTTGGGTATAATTGAAAGTTCTTGACTCGAAGCATATGCTTGTGATAATCACGAGTAGAACAATGGCGTGTGGTCATCACTATAGCTCTTGCTGTGCGTTGTATGTAAGCTTTCTTCACGAGTCCTTGGTTTCATACTCTTGATACTACCCTGATCATGCAACACTCGAATGACGGCTGTCAAATTCTCTACGCCTTTGGAAAGTCTTGGCAGTTGGTAAGTGTGGCTATAGGAGTAGTGGATTTGAAAGTTATCATTGGGATGGAATTGGGATTGAAGGAGAAGTTATTCGATCGCTTTGAAGATACGACAAACAAGCCTGCTAAATTTCAACTACTATTTTCTTCTCTGATCTAAATTATAGGATGGGAAGTAAGAGGTTCGTTGCGATTGGTCTTAGTGCTAACACTTGAAGTGATCATTCATTGTCATATCGCGTTGCAACACATATCACACATTCCAAATCTGGGATGAAGATGATGACGATTAACTGGGACTTCGCTGGGACACCCAAATATGAGGCCTCATAAATCACCTTCACTGCGCGCAGAAGCCAACCAAAGACAGAAATGTTGGAATTCTTGTGATTTGTTCAATTATTAGCGTCAGCCAGTCATCACGTGACCCTTTCAATAATTCCGCACACTATTCAAACGAAATCTTGCACCTCTCGATTTTCATTCTTCCTTCCCTAGACCAAGAATACCGACATGTAAGAACACCCCTTCTTTTCCATTGTTTTTATTAGTATTATTTTGAGGACTTTTTTCTTTGCGCCGAGCAGTTCATGAGAGAGGTCGAATGCGCCTTTGTTTTTCACGATGGACACCTTGGTCGCAAGTAAGGTCGCAACTCAGTTGTGAGGTTATCTTGATGCGCTCGGTCTTCACTTCAGAAATTGCTGCACAGAATTGTTTGAAGACTTTGCTGACATTTTCTCAACAGTACACAATATTTGTCTCATGATGACTCTTGGTGTTGTTGGTACCTTGGCTCGGAACCGAATGCCTTCTCATAGTATCCGGCCCTATCCTTCTCGATAACTCTTTTAAATTTCCTTTCTATGCAGCTCGCCAGTTTATGAAAATTCTCTGGTCTTGCTTGATTGGGAATTCCTCGAGTTTCTTCACCAACCGCTCTCTTTTGAGCAAAAAATCGGTCGCCCAAAAGCCCGAACAAAAATCACCATTGCATTTGATACTGTTTTATGCCCTCTGTCTTAGGGTATGATCTGATATCTAAGGCAAAAAACCCATCTTTTGCGATGTGGGCAGCTTCGTATTTCACAGATGCTCACTTTCTACATTTGAAAATACTCGCTGGGCAATTAAATCTTCCGAGTGTTCTCAATTCCCTGCAGCAGTAATCGCAGTCAGGTGGGTCGAGTCGAAAGATACCTTCTTTTAGATTGTTCTTCAAAATCGAAATTGTTCGTCAAAAGGTCAAACTTTTGTGGCATTAGTCGAATGTCACCAAAAAAATATCTACCGCCCACTCGCTGAGTTCAACATGCGCCAACAGCGAAGGATTCGAGGAATAGGGACCGCGCTCATGACCATTGCGCAGTTATGGGACTTGAGAATTAAGATACATAGCTAGACATTCAGCACGCACAAGGGCTTCAAACATGGACTATTTGAGGTTTAACAGTAATGCGAGCTCTTCTACGCTGTATTCGACAGCTGTCATGCCGATCGGGAGATGGCTCTGGGTCAGAAAATGGCATTGATGCACAACTGAATTCAAGTTTGAAAGGTGAGCACCAGAATGAGGATTCAGTCAGACTGAACTGCAAAACAAGCCTGATCATGATTTGGAATGGTCAAGCTAACATTTTGAAGATCGGAAATCAGAGCACAAAACAATCCGAACCAAGGACACGTTATATGACAACATCTCTTCCGAAAATGACTCGACCGTTCTTAACGCATGATCATCTTTTAAGACAATTGCGACTCCACAAAGAGATAGCTTAACATCCCCTTCAAATGAGACATCAATCACAACGCAGCTGATACTATCTATTTAGCGAATCCGTAGAAATCAAAGCTTCATACTATCAGGAGTCTTGTTGCGGAGGAATATCGACTATCAAACCGGGAAGACTACATCCGCACACTCGTAGAACAGACAGATTATGTCTGAATTGTTCGTTCGGAAATACATTAAGGGATTTATTTCGACTGCATAAGTTATTTTCATTGGAAGGGAGGCGAGGGGAGAAGTGGACTGTGGTACACTCGCGGAGTTTTGCAGACAAGTGTCGGGGGAATTTGGAGACTTCTAATAAAAAATGCGTCTGGTTTGGGTTGAAACCTTGCGAACGAAGAAGTGTGTAAATTCAGCTGCGCTGGTAACAATAGTTCTGCAGTAAAAATATTCAATATTGATGACCAGCCCATTATTTCACAAATCTCAATGAGTGTGCGTTATTTTGTGTGGATAATCGTCATTTTTAGCGCTGCTATCATGAAGGCGCGAGGTTTCATGGACGTCGGGGTGATGAGATGATTTCTGCCTACATTGTGTTGATTTTAGCGATGTTATTACTTGGTCACAACACGATTTCGTTCTGGAAGTCTTATCTGTTGCGATCGTACGGGGATAGTTGGTTCCTAGGGCGCTCGTGTAGATGCTCGCTACGGTAATTGTCAGTACTCCACCATCGCATTCTATAGAAGTATAGCTATTTGTATGCGCCCTTTGGATCCCTCTTTGCCGTGTCGATTAATCGTTCTCCTCGTCTTACTTCCAACTATTGTGTTGGGTAGCTAAAAAATAAGGCTAATAACCAGAAGGTAGTCCCAAGGAGCAATTTGAAATTACAACTTAGAGGTGGTGTTTGTACGCTTTCTTGCATAGAGTGTATCATTTCTATTTGCTTGAAATAAGCTATTACACGACAGGATCTAACCGGGTAAAGACTCATCGGCATACCGGCTGCAGGAATTTACCGACCGTTCACAACACGCCAAACAGTTAATGGTAGCGGAGAAAACTATGCGGTGTTGACCGAGTATGAAACGTTGATTTGACCGATTCTCTTAGGATCTGAGTTATTTAAGCTTAATGGGTCATACCTTCTATGCGAATGGTATCAATCGATGCACCCAAAAACTCGAAGTCGTCAAGGAAATGAATGTCATAGGATCTACAGTCCGCAACAGCCTATCATTTCTCCTTGGAAAGTATTACAAATACTCAAAATTACTTGTAGTAACCGATCTTCAATTTGATGTTGCTGTGAATCACTCCCTAGGGCTGCGATAGTGACGTCACTAAAGTTTCGGTTTCAAAACTGACTGCTGATACTACATTTACTGTCAGTCATGAAGTAATTCAAGTAGCTGAGAGAACATAATCCATGTCATATAGTAGAATTCTCCATCCAAATCTGCTAAAATACTCATTACCTATCTATTTTGAATAGTTACTTCTTCTTCCGTGAATTCCGGAAGTGGGGCTTCATTATAATTCGCTTAGGGTTGAAGCTAAAGGGGTCGCGCCTTCCCTTGATTTTTAAGGTTCTAAAAGCATAGTCTGCAGCCTGACAATCTGGGCTTGTTGATTGATAGACTAGTCTGAAACTCTGAATTGTTGAAATCATGTTGATTGTTAAGCACATTGCATTTCCTGGAATGATCTGAGATATTAGATCTGTATGGTATTTTGAGATTAGATAAGATACTGAATAAATTCGGTGCTTTATGGCGAAATGATATACTTAGTATCACTTAGAAAATCAAATATCTCCAGTTGTTGAGGCCCTGTGACTGATTGTCCCTAGCTCATACACTCAAAGTATCTAGACAATTGAATTCATCTAGAATCACCGAATCACCTAGTACATTGAATTAGTTTAAAACTCTAAGTCTTTTCAAATTATCAAAATAAACCCAGACAATCACAGTTCTGTAAGTACCATATTCAATCTAGACAATAGACATCTAGCTCTTTCCCTGTTAGGAATGACAGGCGGAGTGATCCACTATACACTAAGATACAGTTTCGATCTACAACAGATCTTTCATCAATACTAGTGTATTGCAGGGCTCAGTGGCTCAGTGGTACATCAAATCACTTAATCTGTCTTGTCGTAATCGAAAAATAGTAGCTTTCGGGTGAGGTCTAGCTGTGGGGAAAACTTTACAGCGCGCTGTATATAGGTATGCCTCCCCCGCCCTTATTTCTTGTTTCCTTTTTTTCTCTTTATCGTCAAAACAGATCACAAATTCGAGTATACACACAGAAAGATACAGTTCTTGCTTCTTTAAATAACAAATCATCTCAAATTTGCCTGTTTTAACACTCGGGTATTTCGGTCTACCCACCATTTTCAAGATTTCGTCTCAATACACACTGAGACAAGGAGAAAAGATGGCTTTCCTCCAACCGGGCTTTTGTCACTATGGCCCCTCGACCAGAGCTGTGGAGCTCTGCATCCCATCGTTCTGCGTTGCGGATGAAAAAGTCTGGCGTCCGGAGTTCGTCTCCGATTACTTTTCTACCAGAAGATTGGCGGTAACACGCTACATCAACTGGTTGATCAATGACGTGGCGGCCCGGGCAAGGCTGGAACACGCCGAGGAGGCTTCTCTTTTGGAGGCCCCCATGCAGGTGATCAAGTGGAGTGATCCTGCACCAATTGAGGAGTGGATTCGCGCCACAGCCTCTGTAAGACCGGCTGGGCAGGCAGTCAGTCGGCACTCGGTATCGTCCCGTGGGGGAGTACCGGGAATCCTTAGACCGGGATTGAGGCAGGCAATCTTTTCTAAAAGTTGCCAGCGTGTTGTTCCAGTGGTCTTTGGCTCTTTGGAGGACGCTTCGGTGGCCTCCACGGAAGGAGAGAGTGGTCGTTGCAGCGGCGAACCACCATTTTCGAATGCACCGGATCCAAAATCTTTGGTCCGCCGCGGACTCCTCTTCTTTCCAGAGCTGGACGTCCGCTATATGTGGGGTGACGAGTATAAACGCGCGAAGGCGCGATTCCTATTGGAAGTTTATGGAATCGACCTTTTGTGAGTTTAATGTGGGCGTTGGCTTTGTGGGCGTTGGCTTATGAGGGCGTTGGTTTATGTGGATTTAGTCTTTTTTTGCGGGAGTTGGCTTTGTGGGTTTGGTCTTTTTGTGGTCGTTGGCTTTGTGGGGTTGATCTTTTTTTGCGGGAGTTGACTCTGTGGTTCAATCTTTTTTTTGCGGGCGTTGGCTTTGTATGGGCTTTTTACTTTTTCTGTCATCTCACGATGACTTCAGCGGTTTGCGGGCGTTGACATTGTGGGCTTTGGAATGGTGGGGGTTGGCTTATGTGGGCGTCGGCTTTTCTGTCATCTCACGATGACTTCAGCGTTTGACATTTAAAAAAAAAAAAAAAAAAAAAAGTTCATTTGGTATTCTAGGATACTATCCTACAGCGGGAGTTGGTTTACTTGAGATACCTCCATTTGGAGATCCTCCTCGAAATTCCGGGGAGCTCACGGGAGAAGCACATCAAGTGATGTTTAAAGCCCAACAAAAAAAGTCATCTTTCTTTTTAGCAGGAATACGAAGGCCAGTACTTTCATCGTTCTCCCTTTTCAAGTAAAATCTTCTAACAATGGTCATGGTAGATTAATCGAACTCAATTGATGGCACTCGAAACCATTCATACTCCTGTTATACAACTATCAAAGAGGGCTTGATATCGAATTCATTTATACTGGTGCCACATCAGAGACAAAGGTCATGTATTCCACGTTATTTTGCTATTCCGATATCTGCTAATCAAGTAATGTTCCAACAGACACCCTTAATGCGTCCTGGGATTACACTTTGGAGGGGAAAGGTATCAGGGCTTAGAGATACGTTTCATTCTTTATCAGGAGCGTCCTGGGGATTATGATCATTCACGTGTTCCTGACCATGGGCCCATGTTGTTGGAAGAGGGGCGAAAGTCATGCTTCTATTGACTACCTATGTACTAAAAATAAAATAAAATCCTCTCATTTTCTCTTCTTATCCCGTGTCACTAGATACCTAGACATCTGACACCACGTTGTTATCGTGCACCAGGTCTCATCAATATCTCGTACTCCCAACTTAATTCAGTACTTCTAAAATGAAAAATAACTGACGCCAAGCACCCTGAAAGCATGATCATGTGTAATGATAGGAATATGTGAAAATGAAGTTTGATCAGCGATTGCGGAATTCCAGGAGATAAGTGGTTGATGCTGCCAGAACATGATTTAAGTAACCTCAACTATCACCCAAAGGCATAGTAGACAATTCTTATCAAGATAGATTTCAAATGTTAGCCCTATACTTCAATCCATCTGAAAGTTTTGTGCAAGAAACAAGAATCACAATCAACACAGTCAGATGTTTCATCACCAGCGTGCATTCCACGATGGGGATCGAAGTGCTTGCCAAGATATATACCGAGATACAGGGGCTAAGCATAATTTTCTTGGACGGGGAACTCATACTCAATGTTGGGTTTCTGCTTATAATAAATATCAGATAGTAAATGTTCTGATATAGTCAATCATATGGGCGGAAAATATGAAGCGTTACGGCCTTTTGTGAACACTTGTCATCGTTCCGGCTGTGATAACAATAATTAGTAGCCGCAGTAGCGAATTTAACTTTGGCATTTACTAGCGACATAAGCTTTCTTAGTGCCAGGCTACTGAATACAGACTTGAATGAGGTCATCGATAGTATCAGATAACAAGTGAATACTACGAATATTTGAGGCTAATCAATATTGGTTCATGCGTAGATCTTCTGCACTAGCTGCAGAATTCTTTTAAATACCTTCATCCTTCACCATTCTTCCTTTCTTTCTCTTTTCTTTTCCTCACCATATCATCCCAAAGCTAAGTATTCCCATTCTATCTTTTCACTTACTTATCACTTTCTACATTTCCTTCCGAGTCACTTGCTAAAATTATTCAGGGAACAGTGGGGTCATTGGCTATCTTCAGCTTGAATGCTACTTGTACCTTGATTGCTCTCATGACCCAGTGCTCTTCGAAAGCGGTTTCCCTGGAAGTAGTACAGGCATGAGAAACTTTTGTTCTTTTGGCCAGATGAGACCGATGGTCTTGTCTGAGAACATGTGGGCATGTTGACATATGGTATTTGGCTTGTGGGATTCGGCTTGTGGGATTTTGACTCAATTCGCATGGTAAATGTGGTTTGGATGATTGTGAGGCAACTTGCATCGTCTTCTGTTACATCATCACATTCATAGTTTAGAAGCTTGTGGGGAAACTTGCATCTTCTTGTGTTTTTTCCCTTTCGGTTTTTTTTTACACACGGCACGTTGAAAATCCTGTGGTTTAGAGGCTTGTGAGGCAACTCACATCTTCTTGTGGTTCACTCGATTCATTTGTGGCTTAGAGGTTTGCGGAGCAACTCGCATCTTCTTGTGGGTCATTCTTATGAATGGTATAGAGATTTGAGAGGAAACTCTTACTCTCTTTGACTTAACTTCCATTCAAATGGTTAATCGGAAATTGTAAAGGCTTGAGAGGAAACTTTCATCTTTTGGTGATTTGGCACAAAGTATTCTGTGGTTTGGGAGTTTGAGAGGTAACCTTCATCTTCCATTTTCATTTCTTTGAGTAATCTGTGAGATAGAGGCTTGTGAGGTGACTTGCATCTTCTTTTGGCTTATTCCCTTCTGGGCTGCTAAATATTCGCTTTGAGCTTTATGAGATATAGAAATCAAAAAATGATGGGCGGCGAACCATCAATATGTTGGCTAAATGTGGGTTCTGGGGGCCATTGGGATTGGGGTATCTTACTCTAACTTGAAGGCCTAATAATCAGAAATATTGATTCGGTGGTATTCAATAAGAAGATATGTCTCTATGTGTATAAGCAAAGACTCCATTATCATCTTTCATCCGTGGTACGTTGTTCCTTCGAATCAGCCAATATCCAGAAAATCCTGCTGATCTAGCGTGCCTCTCATCTTGCACTCGTATATCCTACGCAGGTACACATAGTAACACACTTCATCACCAAATAACCTAGGATGATCGTATCTAATGGTTCAGGAAAGAATAAATTTTACGTCCAAGCACATTCGATAGACGACTTACCAGCTCGGGAAGATCAGGGGTGCAATCCGATATCGCTTTCGCTTGCGAGGTAATACTCACAACCGGTCGTAGAGAAGTTTTCATGGGGTTGTACATACAAAATTTCGTTCGAATACATAGTATTTGAAGTCGTGTTATTGAGAGATACAAACAATGTTGATAAAAAGGTCATCCAAAAGCCCCATCTAGGTATGTTAATTTCTCAATTCTAAAGCATTCACTAGTGAAAATCATTTTCGGAGTTTGCAAACAATTCAAGCGTAGATTTATAAATATAAAATTCCAATATTATTACTCATGTACATATTGATGCATTACATCATTCCACCAACCTCTACCCCTCACAAAACACAAAGATAAAAAATCGTCTAGAAATAGTTCACCGACTATTTCTTACGAAGTAGATTATTCCTGAACCCTAACAAATAACAAATAAATAGCAGTGTGCAAGGGATCTCTGGTGAATACTCCAATACCCCAGCTGCTTGTGGATATCTGAAGAGTACAGAGATCTATTTAGTATGCAGCCGGACGAGCGAGAGTTGAGTTGCTAGCAATAGTTGAGCTTGAGTTGCTAGCAATGCTTGAGCTTGAGCTAGTTGCAACCTTGCAGTTTGCAGCGTAGTTTGGATTGGTGGAGTTGGATAGGGTGTAAGAAGAATCGATGGTGTAAACGTCAGTTACACTAGTATAACCAGTGTTAACAGCATAACTGGTATCCCATGAGTCGGTATACATAGCACAAGCTTGGCCTTGAGCAACACCGTTCAAGTAAAGGATATAGGTATTGATGAATTGACAAGTTTGGACACTGCCAGTTGCAGGTGGGTGAGCAACATTGAATGCAGTGGTGGCATCACAAGCTGCTGTGCAAAGGCTGACATCGAATGGCGTGTCAGTGAAGAAACGAGATCCGAGGTAAGTATCAGCCTTGTTGCAATCCAATGGAGCATTGATAGAAGCACCTGCAAGGGATGTAGGAGGGTTATATCCAGGTGGCGTTGGGAATGAATTGACATTGTAACCGTTTGATCCTGCAATGACAACACGGAATGTGCTGCGCCATTGACCATCATTCACTGCAGTTTTGGCATCAATTGCACCACCCCAGAAGACACATTTGACGTTGGTCATGGAAGATGGGTTTGTGCAAGAAGCACCTGGGTCGACAGATGGGTCGCGTTCAAAGTAAATATTGAAGGCATTGCATCCAGCGATGTCAGAACACTTGCTAGCACAAACATTCGTATCGTATGTAGGCAATTGTGTGAATCCCATGTACTTCAAAGCATTGTTGGATGCTTTGAGGTTGACGAAAGATCTAGTAAAGCCAGATGGAGTTGCGGCGCTATTGGCTGCATCAGCAAATGGTTGATAAGCTAAAAAAGAATCTGGATCATCTGCTGGGTTGGTTCCAGTGTAGATAGTTGCTGGTTGGGTTGAGCAATCACCATCTCTGGCGTTGATCTGACCAGCTTCCCGCTTTGTGGTTAATGTGGTTTCTGTTGCCTTGACAGCTGAGCTTGTGGTAACAGCAGCAGCGACGGAGGAGGTAGCAGCAGTAGGATTATATGTGACGACCTCAGCAGTAATACCGACTGGTACACTTTGAACAGATTGTACAACAGGGTTCAGGGACTTGAAGTCAATCTTTTGGGGATGAGGAGCAGCGTTGGCACCTGCAGCAGTCAATGCTACCAGGGCGAAATCGGTGAAACGCATTCTTAAGGAGAGGGATCTATTAAGATTTGAAAAGAAGGTTTGAATATGAACTCAAAGAGAGTGTTTGAAAATTGTCAAGAAGTGAATGGAAAGTTTAGAGAACGAAGGAGTGAGCTGAGGACACTGTGATGGATGATGGAAAAAGAAATTATACTGAGAGGATTTCACATGTACTTATACAAGATGAATCGCAAGTCTATCTACCATTTTCTCGAATTTGAATCGAAGTTCTCAAACTTGACTAAAAGTTCAAAGATACCGATATCGACTTTTCCAATGATAATTGGTGTCGGATATCCCGTTGCTTGATCTTCCACGGAATGTTTCTAGCTGCTTTGATAGTAACTGGAAGTTCAAAGTGCCTAAGAATGAGCTATAGCCATCCCCGAAACTATTGTAATACTAGTCCAAGTTGTGGCGCCGTCACTAAGCTAGAGTGCATGTTTCCGCCGAATGTTTCGAATGATAGCAAACCGCCTTGTAAGGTAAGAATAGCCTTCTCAAATTCATGAACTCGTTGACGCTCAGCCAGAATAGTGGGATGGTGGAGATAAGAACCGTTTCTTCCTCTTTTTTAAAATTACGAGGGGACTGAGGGTATATGATACGGGAAATATTGATGAATTGCACCAACTTCTTGTTCTTAAATTAGGTTAATGTCAAAGAGTCATAGGGCCGAGCACAACATTGTGAGCCGCCACTTCTCCACATACCAGATGGATAGCAAAGATAGGAAGAACACCGTGGCGTCAATCAGAAGGGTTCAAAATTTAAAGAATAAACAATGCCCCGAGATCTTCAGTGCGATTATCTGGTTCTGAGCTAAACAGTCATAAAATGTCGATCGCCGTTGGATCAACAAATATTCAACAGGGGTGAGTTTATATGAGCCTTAGACTATCTCGGGAGATGCGATATCAAGATATTTCTTCTTATTCAGCATTGACAAATACTAAGTACCGAAAGTATGGCGCAATATTCCCTTTCTGTTCTTACTCGTACGACCGAAAGTATGCAACCCCGAGGCTAGCTAGAGACTCATACCAAAACATGGTAAGCCGCAAGAGGACTAACCCGAGTCTCTTAGTGCGGAAGTTCAATACTTCCCAGTAGCACGAGTAACTTGATCCGATCTTTAATTTACCCAGAATCTGTATCTGGTCAAAGCAACTGGTCTGATCGAATTTCGGAAACAGGGTCCACATGTCAACAGTGCAGAAATCTAAATCTGAGAGCTTGGCATTCTACTTCAGATCTAGGTAATTGATAGAGTGAATAACTCATTGAGATGTAATTCAATCGCTAAACTTTGGAGCTCCTCACAAATTCATACTCTCACAATGATGATTGATCTACTCGCTATGTGTATGACTCTTTGATATGATATTTGCGGGTGAAAGTTCTATGAGGAGTGGCTTTGATACAGAGACATAGATGGATCTACAATCTTTTTTCAGACAATTATTTACTAAACTATCAGGGTTTTAGAGTTTCAACTCATACCGTGGAGACTATGAAAGCTATATTAGTTCCAATAATTTGTTGTGACTCAGCGAGACAATAATTGCTTTGCACTCAACTTTTCAACAATCTCGGTCTGCAATGTCTCGAGAAATTTTGAGGAAGCAGTATGACCGCTGTATGTATCATCCAAGCAAGATATGACTGCTTCCATATAAGCAGTTCCCATATGATAAGAGATTCTCTTCTTAGCAATACTTACGAATTTTTCTTTGACCTCTTCTTTATCAATAGTCGCGACATCAAGGTCGGGACTTTTTGCTGCAGAGTCAAAATGATCCTTTGCGGTCTTCCATTTTGCAATCTCCGAAGAAGAACTACTCCCAGAGGATATATATCATGCAGTTCGGTAACAGTCATACGAGGGCAGTCAGGATGAAGGTAAAGAGCATCGCTATTAGTTGTTTGTTGATAGCGTGCATAAGTCTTTCCTTCTTCTGGGCGTTAGTAAGCAAAATCTACATGATACAGAGACCTGATCATAAGACTTCCCTTTGATTGTTGTTTAAAAATATGACGGAACAACTACACACACCTTTGTGAACTCAGCTATCAGCATGGAATAGTCCAATACCTTTCGGAATCATTTCGGCTACTTGAAAAAGAATATTTAGTGGAAATAGTTGATCTTGTGTTCTTGATTTGATGAGTTTGTGAAGAGAGCATGCAGGAAGTAGCCAAACATAAAGGCATACGCTCTTGATCTGGCTCATGAACATAAAATTCGAAAGGGAGCGTTCGCAATTTCGAGCCTGAGGATGATATACTCAGGACTCCTGCCCTTTGTCGAACATCTATCTTGGTATCGGCATCAGGATTATTTGGCGTGGCATCACAATTCTCCTCCAAGGGTGGGTAATACTTGAGCTCAATCAGAATTGACTCTTGTTCAGCAGTATTACCTCCTTCATGCTTGAACTCTTATTCTGTCTTAGGTACAACCTCATCAAATATTGGAGGTTATAAATTATAATAATAAGAATAATTTTTATTATAATAATAGTGGAAGATCTAGTCAATTTAGGCTTAGGGACAAATCGAATATATATAATAAAAATTGAATTGAAGTCAATTTGTAAGAGCTAGGCTGAAATTGAAATGAAAATTGCTTGCTTTTTCTAGGTTTTCTTTGAAGAATATCCTAGGTTTATATAGTTTATAATGAAATTCTAGTATGTTCTATGCTTATAAATAAGATCGATTTAAATTGTATCTTATAGAACTATATTATATCATAAAAAGAAAATATACTAATCAAAATAGTCTATTTTATCAACAGATTTCTATAGGTTTTTATATACTTCTATTCCATTAAAAATCAATTTGATAAGAGATATTATTATATATATATTAGTCATTAAGATATCTCTTAATTGGTAAGATATTAATAAGTGATTTAGTAGACTTATTATGGATTTTCACATCAAATTTTGTGGTTTTTTAATATAGAGAAAGGAGGAGAGCTTCGATTTGCAAGTTTGGTAATACCACGTCAAGGCATACAATCCAACTGGAAGACATCTATTTATATTATGGCTATATGTGATTTCCCATCAATGCTGGATATTTTACTTAACATGGACTATTGTTGAAATGCATTAAGTATTACTAAAGCTTCACATTATGGAAACAACGGATTAGCCGAATTTAAGTTGTAAACCTTGCATAGATTAATCTTCTACCTGTATATTGATCCTCCCATCAAAGATTCTACAGCCAAACGATAAGCCCCATAACCATGCACTTACCCAAAGAGTGCAACGTATTGCTACCTCTAGACTCGTACAGGAATCACGATCACTCTTCGGCCAGTCAAAGCTGGGCATCCCAAGATGGATTGTGGTTAGCCATATTAGCCCTCAAATTCTCTTGAAATATTCTGTCTTGCTCCGCGTTTCTTCTCTCATCCCCACCGGCCCGTGTAAGTTGGTATTCGATGTCTTGAGCGCATTTATCGATTATACTTTGTATAGCACGCGCTCTGGTAGAGCTGAGGGCTATCTGTGGCGATCTGAACAAGGGATAACCATTTAATTGGACAGAAACTTTCAGATCTAGGTTGGATGCCATTTTGATGTTTGGTATTGGGAGCGTTGATGTAGATGTTAGTTGAATTATGGTCACTTGGCGGCTGCCTGGAGGTTGTTGAATTTAAAATAGGAAGAAAAGGCTTAGCATGAAAGGGCCATTATATGAGATCCAAGGAAGGTTTTTGAATATTAGAAATCATTCACCGATGTCAAAACATTATCAGCGTGTCTGTTTGTGAACTGAATGAAATGTAGTGATTGTAGTCTGGAGATAACCTTGGATTCACACTTCGCACCATTTCTCCCAATATGAATGTTTGACGAACGGTGAATGCCAAAGGTGTAATGAAACATTCAAGAATTGGTTATGAATGTTACCATCTGAGGTGGGCCATTCACAACGTGTAGGAATACCACTTTGTTTTGGAAAATCTCACAAAATATCACGGAATTTGAGGATCAAAGCCAATCCTCATCTGATATATCGCGATTAAAACAAGTTTTTGTTCTTCGATCTGGAATGATTTGGGGTAGAAAATACATAATACTGGTCGTTTATCAAGAAATCATAGCTTCAAGGTACGCCAGGCCACATCGGCTGCAACAAAGAACGTTGAACTGCATAATTCATCTCCTGTTTATTAATGGAGGCAAACATTCTTTGATGCTTTCACTTGAAGGAGAATAACTGAAAGTTTCACGTCTGATTGATCTCAGCGATATTGAGATATCTCTGGCGAAAATACGCTCAAACCTGCAGCATAATCAAGGCGACCGCAATCCCATCACAACTAGGACGGATTTATGATTATCCAACGATTCTGTCTCTGACAGAAACATTAGATATTTGGCCATTCCTTCGAACTCGAAAACATGGCGAGAAGTCGTCAAAATCTTCGACTTCATCTCAAACAACACGACGTTCAACAAGAATTCTTACCAAGAACTACTTCCCGCGACCACCGCTCCGCCAACCAGGACCTACGAATTTAAACACGCTTCCACGTGAAGTTCAATGACAATATTTGGCAAAGTTGTCGAGGAAATTCCTAGAAGGCTGAGGTTGGATGAAGAACTTTGGATTTTCAGCCACGTCAGCATCTGCCAGAATTTTGGACCCTTTTAAGAGTCAATAGTACAAGTCGAGCTGTTGCTCTCTCGAATTACAGGCTCCTATTCGAAGGAGATTTTGCCCATTCAGACCCCAAAAGCATTCTATGTATTTCAATCCTGCAATTGACACGCTGTGTATACTAGATTGGTCAATTCTCAGGCCATGTTGGCGTTGGGACATCGATCTTGATTTTTCATCGATCAAACACGTTGAGTGCGAAACTAAGGACTATACATACGTCTTGGAAAGGTTCGATAATTTAGATACAATAAAAGTTCATTGGCCTGTCGCGTACACCAATTTCGGAAGGGCATATCCGGAGCTAGAGGTTAAGATGAGAGATTTGAAGAATGATATTGAACAGTGGATCGAGGAATGGCATCCTGAGAGATGTAAACCTGGAGTTGAAGTAGTTCTTTCCGCGGAAAGAATCGCATCGTATGAACGAAAAACCCCGGTACTTACGATCCCTTTAGATTTCAAGTAGGTATATATATTAAAGACTTCAACCTCATCGTCGGAGCTCCTTGGAGGCAACATCTGGCAATAAATGAACGAACGTAGGTATTGAGACTTTTTTAAGGCGTAGATTTAGGAGAATTAATATGAGCTTACTTTGACTATTTTCGGGAGTTCCGTAGAATAATGTCTGATCTCTACTAATACTCCCGAATGTTGCACTTGGTGATCATGAGATGATGTTTGCCGATTGTGGCGCTTAGGCGCTAAGGTTAACCTAATTTACAGCACAGCATATGCGATGCGATGCGAGTATGGCTTCTGATAACGATTATGCCCAGGTAAATTCATCGACTACATTGAATTCTAAACAATACTTTTCTCGAATAGGAGATCACTGAGGTGAATTGTTGCTAATACTTAAAAGAATTGACACCTTCTACTGTATCGTTCTTTGGATCCGCGACGCGATTGACCGCGCACACGACGCGTAACAGTTACCCCCCGTTGTTCTTCTGAGCCCTTCGGAGATCATTCACACAGTAGATGGAAATTTGATATGTAATTGGGCATGTATTAACATTCGTTTCCTACACTTTCCTCTGCCGGTATGTTAAATACCCTCATGCCCCGCCTCATACCTCTCTCTCCTTCAACTTTACATGCAAAGCTTTTGGTTCAAATACAAGGTACGCTCGCTGATCAGTCCAGTTCCAGTCATTCTTATCTACCAACTCCATCTCGAAATTCCATATCATTCGAGCTAGTGTTACTCGGGCTTGAGCCAGGAATGTTCTGTTGTGGACGTTTTAGCATTGGTTATGAATGTGGAAAAGGCTGAATGAACATACTTTCCTCCCATACAGTTTCTTGGACCTGCTGAAAAAGGCTTGAACGCTTCTTTTTTATCCCTTTCAAATCGAACATCATATAGAGGGTGCCGCTCTGGAATAAAACGTTCTGGGTGAAATTCTTTTGGTTCAAAGAAATTCAAGGCCGAAGTTTGAGCTGTCTGCATTGCTATGCCGATCACGCTCTATGTTAATGTCAGCCACTGCCAAGCAAAATTGGTAGATTTCCTAGCTTACTCCACCTGGTATCCATTGACCTGCGACAGCTGCACCTTCAGGAGGAACATTCCTAGGTAAGTGAATCGGTGTCGGGTGATGAATTCTCAATGTCTCATTTATGACTGCTTCCAAATAAGGTAATTCTGATGTCGATTGAACATTGATATCCTTCTCTTCCGAGTAATATGATCTTACTTCTTCAGTCAATCTCTTCATCGTTCGTGGATATCTCATTAAGAAATAACAAGCCGTAGCCAACGCAACAGTGGGTAACTGACATCCTGCTATCACAATAGCAAGACCATTGGTATTCAACTCCTTTCTCGTTATACCTTTTCCATCTTCTGATTCATTGACATTCCCAATAACAGGGCTAACGAAATCAGACCTTTCGGCTCCCAGATCTCCCATCTCCAGTCGATTGGTAATTCTATCCGTTGCCAATTTCCAATTTTGTGCTCTCATCTTTGCAGTTAATCGGAGGAACAACCAACCAAATATAACTTCGAGTGGATGGAATCTTTGAATACTATTTCTTACAGATCCAAATTTGGCACCCAAAAAGAATCCCAAAATCCACGAGTGCTCATTATCTCCTTCAAGACCATGAAAAGATTCTCCGAACATAAGATCGGCGTATATGTCCAGTGATAGATATCCAAAGAATTTTGCTAGATCCACTTCTCCATTAGGACTTTTCATTGTTTCACGTCTTAATCTCTGAAGTAATAGCGCTATATATCCTTCGATAATCTTACTTTGCTCTCGAAGTGCTTTATCAGAAAAAGCATTGGCAAAGTTTCGTCGAATACGAACATGAGTATCACCAGTGGCTGTGAATAATGACTCCGCGCCATTCATAGGAGGTGTCATGCTAAATGGATCTTTTGCCATTTGCGGTCTTCTGGTATACACATCTTTCCATGCCTCGGGAGAAATAGTAGTAAGTTCATCTGGAGCAATTCGAACCACTGGTCCATATTTTTCATGAAGTTCATCCAGATATTTGTAGGTGGTTCCAAGAATTACGTATCGTATCAGGGGTAACCTTGAGATCGCCAGACGTTTTGGACCTGGAAACTTGGATAATGGTGAGAAGTAAAGATTGTAGATTGCAAAGACTAGATAGTACTGGTATATGTTATTATCATTGACCTCGATCCAATTGTAATGGGATGCTTACAAAAATAAACAGGAATACTGCAAGTATTATTATTTCTTGACGATTCGGGAAAAAATTGATCGACCCCATGATCATGGATGAATCAGAAATTCAGATGATCTACTGCAAAAGGAATTCTGGAAGCAATATCTGCAATAAAGAGGTAGCAGCCTACAAGACTTTCATCTAGGTTCAATGTCATCCAGATACGTTCAAGGTCATCATTCGGACCTTGAAGCCTATACCAAGACAGTGGGGACAAATATTGTCAAGAGCGGAGAATCATGTCTTAACATAATGTGAGACTAGCTGGCAAGTAAAACCCCAAATACCAAAAGATGTAACCTCCCACAATGTTCAACCAAATGAGTAAGGTAGCTCAAGCTGATTTTGTGCTAGATGGGACTAAGATGGCTACATGCTGTGTTTCTTGCCTTACCAAAGTTATGCTCCTTCTTCTAATTCGGGGTTGGTTTCCAAATTACCGTTGTAGACATGACTTTGCAAAAGAATTTGTGGTAGTCTCTGATATGGTGCATCTGAATGTTGTTGAGTTACACAGAGTTACTCCATTACACGGCGTCGATTCTCGTGTACCATTTGATCGCTGAATTCGAGGATCGAGACCTTGATATGACGCAAACGTGGGAGGAAGGAATCTGCTTTCGTATACGAGATTTATGGGAATTGTTTCAACCTTTAAATATTGTCTTGCAAGCTTGGGCATCCTATTTATGGACCTGTCTTCTGTCTTGGTGTTCGAGATGAACCCCCAATACATTGTGTTAAGATCAACTTTTCAATGTCTCGTCGAAAAATGAGGTCTAGCGTTCGATTCACAGGAAAAAGTCGAGAGAGCAGAAATGAACCACCACCCCTTAAGTAATTGTCGTTCAAGGTTGATAATTGCTTCAGAATCAACCTCGTATATTCGGTATGGATATGGGATTAATGTGATGTAATGGGAGCTCTTGGGATCTATTTTCAGTATCAGGAGATTAGACAATTCAGAAAACAAAAAGAAAAAGGGAAAACAGCCGGTTGTCATATATGACAGATCATGGACCAGCTTGATGATAGCATTACACAACCTCATCATCATACCTACGTCCAAATTTTTACCTACAGCGTGAGTAACCTGAGCATGCAAACCAGCATCCACAATCGTCCCAAATCCAAACTGAATTGATGCCGCGTATGCACCTCAATTCAATAGACAGCCGAGACTCAAATGAATGCATTATGCCAACGTTATCTGTAATCTCAATATGCATCATAATTGTTGCAGTTATTCTTACAATAACGTGCATAGTATTCTACAGTATGTCTCTTACCAAATGTTACAATAAGACTTACTAATCAAACTTGAAGTCAATAGAGAAGACGTCAGCTCTTTTCTGCGTTATCATGGTAAAGAATTTCGGCTTCGGCATATTACACCACGATCGCAAATTGCTTGCGTTTTACCAGATACTCGGCCAGCAAGAACAATAGAGAAAATAGATACTCATCACCATATGATTCCACCTGTCTATCTCGACTGTATGTACATTCCATTTAACCTTGAATGGTCTCCCCGAGCTTCTTCTATTGAATATCTCTCGGCATCAATCTGGTATAAAATTCTGATAACTTTACCAGATATCAAAGAAAACTCCAAAGAACCCAGTGATTTAACATTCCCAACATGGTCTCCACAAATCTCTCTTGATTTTATGGCCAAAAATTCTATCTCGACGTCTATCCTATCATTTGCTCATTCCGCTCTTGGTGATTCATCCCTCTGCCAGGACATCAATATTTACGCCCATAACTTACGTCTTCAATATCCCACCAAGTTCGGCTTTTTTGCCACCATTCCAATCATAACTGTAGCTTCCCTACCAGAAGTACTTGCTAGTATCAAGTTTTGTTATGAAAAGCTCAATCCAGAAGGTTTCACACTTTTGACTAGCTATAATGGGAAATATCTTGGACACGACATATTTCGACCCGTTTGGGAAGAATTAAATAGAATCAGCGCGGTGGTATTCATACATCCCATTGCTAATTCACTATCTCCACAATCACTCGACAATAATTCTTCAATCCCTCCTATTGTCGACTTTACACATGAGATGACACGCACAGCTTGTTCTCTCATCTACGCCAATACTTTATCTTCATATCCAAAACTCAAGATCATTCTTTCGCACGCAGGAGGTGCCCTTCCTTATGTTAGCTCCTCGGTTGCAAATCTGACTTTTGATGCTTGTCGCAGTGTTCAAAAACCGGAGCAATTCATGAGGGAAGCGAGAGGCTTTTACACTGACTTGGCAGCGAGCAGTTACAATGGGCCTGTGGGGTATATTGAAAAATGGTTGGGGCCTGGAAGAACTACTTACGGCAGTGATTTCCCGTTCCCAATAGAAAGTACCATGATGAAAGAATCGGAGTTCTTCGATGGTTGGATAAAAAAGAATGGAGATGAAGGAAAGGCTGCTTTGAGGAGAACTGCATTGGAATTGTTTCCGAGATTGAAGGCTCAAATCGAGCAGGCTCAGATCATCGAGGAGAAATCTACGATTGAAAATCTCAATGCTAGCAGCGGCGGAAGTGATAACGCCTTCACTAATGCTGTTTGATGCGCAGATAGGGGGGATGGTATTGTGTATCCTAGACGAATAAGTTGCCGACTTTACCGGCACAGCTGTTGCTCGTTATGATTTTCTTAACTTTCGAGTTTTCTCAATGATTCTCCAATCTAGATGGTTATTTTGCTAGTCATGACCACGTATTTCTGAACTATCAACAATCCTGATCGTGAAGAGCAAGAGGCGGTTTGGAGATTTTCGCTCATCCATATCACTGGAAATAGTCAGTTGGATCTTTGTTATTGAGAGTACACACGCACCATTAGCTGTTCGAGAATCAATATCCTACTCAATGTTGGCTTCGAAGAATTCTAGGAGAAATACGCATATTTAGGCTCTTTATCACTTCATTACTCATGTAACTGAATGGAAAATCTAAACTCTACTCTTTCCTAAGCCTTCCAAAGGATTGTAAAGCAAGATTCTCGTGCCAGATGTTACGTCGTCACATGTTTTAAATATCTTACCGAAATGCACGAGAGTCAAGTAGCAACCTGACATATGAGACTCTGACTCTCCGAACATTTGTATATGTATTGTGCTTAAAACCAACTTTTGAGTAACGTCCTCGGGTAACTTTATTGAGTCAAAATATTTGCAATGGAGGTTGAAACATATACTCAGTGGAACAATTCATCATATAAATAGAGACAAGCGGCAAGCTAATAAAGATTATGGTAGCAATTGACTCCAATTATAAGCCATGTTTTCAACCAAAATTCGGTTTTTACGACTTCCGGGAGGTCGGAAGATCCATGCTGAACCTGATCTGCCATAGCTCCAGCTCCCACAGAGCTGCAAACAAACACATGAACAGTGAACTTAAACTTTGTGTGCTAATCTGATTGCGCATGTTGATTTCCCGATGTAAGATTTACAAGGCACACATGGCAAATTCTACATTGAAGGTGGCGCTGCTGAAAACCTCGACGTGTCTTGATTTTCCTGTATCTGCAAAGGGTAGGAGATCCCACATCAATTTACTCATTCACTCCGTGATGCTGAGATTAGGCATAGCTATGATGATAGATTTTCCCGGGAGCCGGAAAGCAACGGAAGTACTTCGAGCCGGTTGGTTAGTGACAGATTATCACACCAATTGATGTTCCACGATATCTACAATAAATACAGACGGAGCTCAGACGAGTGTCCAAGACATCAAAATCTCTCGAATTTAAAACCATGTGAGCCTCAAACATTTCATGCTACTTGGGCTAATTGAGCTTTGATAATTAGTTATGTTTGAAATCTGCTATGGGGGAATCGAGATAAGCCTTGATGTAGCCTTTAATTAACGGAAAGATGCGGCTCCCGCAATAAATATTACCGCTAAGCCCTAGATGCAACTTATCAGAGCATCTAAGCTCAAGTTAAGTGGAATATTCGAAGAGAAATCCCATATAGATACTAAAGTTGAACAAACAAGTGAGTAAACGCTCTTCTGGTGTTTGTTCTAGCCTGAAGTAGATGATGGGATCTAGTTTCTTAGATCTAGACATATTTTGATTCTTCCATTTTAGCCAAACGCGTTTATCGACAAAGACTGCCCTTCGAGATCCAGACTTCCTGGATAGTTCAAACTTGGAGCATTTCCTTCGTGTAAATTATCGGATATAACACCTCCAGTGTCTTTGTTAAACATCAAAAGAATCGAATCTGATTGCAACACTTGCTTCATACACATAGAACGGTCTTGGAGATCCAAAGGTAGCAATAGATATGTCCGAATCCAATAGGAAATCAAACTCTGGTCGAGATACAAGATTTGTTGTGTTCAATTTTCATAATATAGGTATCATTATCCGAAAATGAGTAGATCAATGATGAGAACCTCGAATTGAGAAGCTTGTGCAAGCTGAT
Organism: Botrytis tulipae; assembly: GCA_004786125.1. Taxonomy (NCBI): domain Eukaryota; kingdom Fungi; phylum Ascomycota; class Leotiomycetes; order Helotiales; family Sclerotiniaceae; genus Botrytis; species Botrytis tulipae. Next base: position 64,003 of record PQXH01000071.1, read on the forward strand.
GAGAAACGAAAAATGCAATTTAGGCGCTATGATATATCACTCATCTATATTCGAAGGGTTGCAGAAAAAGGTGACCAGTGGAGATTAATCAGTGTTAGATGATCGGAATAAAGACCAGTTTCATTGAATAACGTGGCTGTCAGAATGAAACGATGAAGGAAGGTATTCCACTGATGAATATATTAGTGTAGCGGGAGATAATAACTTCCAAACTTGAAGCTATATGACTGACCATGTGTGAATGGGTTTAAGCAAACACAATTCCAGTTTATCAACAGCTTCATTTAGTCTTTATTGGAGTTACTAGTTTCAACACGATATATCTTGTACATCATGCGTTCAACAATTGAGGAGATGCCATCTGTGGCTATATTCTGCCCTCAAAGCAAAGCTCCACAGAAAATTTACCTCGATCGACTACACTCTTTCCTTTGCCGAAACCAATTCTTGAAACCTTTCGTTCAAGATATCCAAAATCTTCCTGAGACTTGGCAAACTTTCGCAAATCATAGGAAAGATATTGCGGCTCTCAAACAAGGGCCAAGATACATGAAAAATTTGTCTGACTGGATTAAAACTGGTGAATCCGAACCCATTGCAAATGCAATGTCCGGCATACTATCATTACCTCTTTTAGTCATCATTCAAATAGGACAATATTTTCAATTTCTTGGATTGAACGGAATGAGACATTCTGAATTTCTCATTCAACTTCGAAACGGTGGAGGAATTCAAGGATATTGTGGTGGCTTATTACCAGCTATGGCAATCGCTTGTTCGAAAGATGAAACAGAATTGGCGAGATATGCATCTGTGGCCATGCGTATTGCCCTTGGAATAGGGGCATACGGAGAGCTGGGTGATGATGAAAATATACCAGGACCAACAACAATTGTCGTACGCTTGAAACATATAGGACAAGGGGAAGAGATTGTGTCAAAATTCCCAGGCGTAAGTCGTTCCCGTCTTCATATCAACCCCACAAACATATGGATTGAAGGGTCAATTTCTAACCACATTTCATACTTTAGGCACACATTTCCGCTGTTACTGATCCCAAAACTATTAGCATGGTAGGGTCAGTGCCAGTACTTGCTATGGTACAAGCATATGCACGCGAGCAAGGCCTACTTGTACAAGAAATGCATCTTCGAGGAAAGGTACATAATCCTGAGAATGCAGAGCTCTCGTTAGAATTGTGCGGTCTATGCGATAAAATAGATTCCTTACAACTTCCACCGGTATCCGCTCTGCAGGCACCAATGAGGTCAAATAAGACGGGGCGACTACTTGAAAAAGAATCTCTGAGCCATGAAGCTGTACAGACCATCTTAGCATCAAGGTGTGAATGGTATACTCTTCTCACAGAACTAGCAGATGAACTTGAGAAGAGTGGAAAGAGATCACATGTATTCGCAACTTTTGGTATTGGTGATTGTGTCCCGTTGGCACCATTCCATAAGAAGCAGTTGCGCATAACAAAACTCGATATCCTTAGTGCAATCAACAAAGCTGTGTCATCGGTACCTAAATCACGAGAAAAAACGCATTATTCCTTTCCTGATGATGCCGTGGCCGTGATAGGGGCTTCATGTCGTCTACCTGGTGCAAATAATCTGGAAGAACTTTGGGATCTTATTTCAAAAGGAACCTCAGTTGCGAAAGAAGTTCCCAATGATCGTTTTGACTTACATCGTAGTTTCAGAGCTTCACAGGACTGGAAATTCGCCGGCAAAAGAAAGTTCTTTGGTAATTTTTTGGACAGCGTGAAAGATTTTGATCATGCGTTTTTCCGCACAAATCCAAGAGAAGCGGTAAATATGGATCCCCAGCAAAGAATCCTGCTCGAGCTTGCATATGAAGCAATGGAGTCTAGTGGGTACTTACGTTCGCATAAACGCGAAAATAATGATCCAATAGGGTGTTTCATAGGCGCTAGCTTTGTGGAATACCTCGATAACACAAATTCAAACGCACCGACTGCTTATACATCGACTGGAACTATCAGGGCTTTTCTATGTGGTAGAATCAGCTACTACTTTGGATGGAGTGGCCCATCAGAAGTTATCGATACTGCATGTTCTTCTTCACTGGTAGCAATTCATCGAGCAGTTCGGGCCATACAAAGTGGAGAATGCCCAATGGCTTTGACTGGCGGGATCAATATCATGACTGGCATCAACAATTATCTAGATCTGGCAAAAGCTGGATTTTTGAGTCCTACAGGGCAATGCAAACCATTTTGCGAGTCAGCTGATGGATATTGCAGAGCCGAAGGAGGTGGACTGATTTTCTTGAAGTCATTGAAACAGGCAGTTGCAGATGGAGATCAAATCCTCAGTGTCATTCCTGGAGCGGCGACCAATCAAGGAGGTTTATCATCTTCACTTACAATCCCTTCATCCCCGGCACAAATCCAGTTATATCAGAACATATTGAATAAAGCCAAAATGAAACCGGACCAGGTGTCTTATGTAGAGGCTCATGGTACTGGTACCCAAGCTGGTGACCCACTCGAAGTAGCAAGCATTCGACAGGTATTTGGAGGATCCGAAAGAACCAATTCTCTATACTTGGGATCTATCAAGGGCAACATTGGGCATTGCGAAACTGGAGCTGGAGTTGCTGGTTTATTGAAACTAATTGCAATGATCAACAAAGGAATCATCCCGCCTCTCGCGAGTCACAACACCCTTAATCCAAAGATTCCAGCTCTGGAGCCGGATCGAATGGCAATTACTACAAAAGCTATACCGTGGAATGCTCCATTTCGTGCAGCTTGCGTGAATAGTTATGGAGCTGCTGGAAGTAATGCTGCCATGTTGATATGTGAAGGTCCACGGCAATACATAGAAGCACAAAAGAATCCACTTCAGATTAGTGCAAAGTATCCAATTATTCTAAGTGCATCAACAAAAGATAGCTTGTTGAAGTATGCGAAGATTCTCGGAGACTATCTTGCAGTTGCATCGTCGAAACCAAGTCTCGATGACTTGGCGTTTACGTTAAGTGAACGAAGGCAACATCTTAAGTTTCGTTGGACTACGACAGAGTCAGGTATGGATCGACTTATTCAACTACTGAGAGCGGATACTCAGTCGTGTTTTGAGACTCCACAGGTACCAAAGCATACCATCCTAGTCTTTGGAGGTCAAAGTCAACAAACAGTTGGACTCGACAAGAACTTGTACCAATCTCACCCCCAACTTCGAGGGTATATAGATGATTGCAACGATCTTGTTACGAATCTCGGCTTCTCAGCTATCGTGCCAGCGATATTTCAATCTGATCCAATCACAGATATCGTTGCACTTCAATGTGGTACTTTTGCAATGCAATACGCATGCGCGAAATGTTGGATTGACGCTGGACTGGAAGTAGATACAGTAGTGGGTCATAGCTTCGGTGAATTGACTGCTATGACTGTAGCTGGAGTACTATCACTACAAGACGGAATCAAATTGATTGCTACTAGAGCTTCACTGATGCAAACGAAATGGGGTCGAGAAAGGGGAACAATGCTCGCAATTCATGCCAATAAGGAGCGTGTACAAGATATCATAGCTTGTATTAACTCAGGAGCTGGAGAATTGGAGATAGCCTGTTTCAATGCTCCTACAGGTCAAATTATTGTCGGCAATTTAATGTCGATAGCCGAAGCCGAGGAATTGCTAAGAATCGATTCTCGATTCAACGGTATTAAATATCAGCGCCTTGATGTTAGCCACGGCTTCCACTCCAAATTTACAGAACCACTGCTGAATGACATCGATGAGTTGTCAAATACCTTGAAGTTCAATCAAGCAAAGATTCCACTGGAGAGCTGTACTTTGGGTCCATTGGAAGAAATATTGCCAAGTCGTCTTTCAGAGCACACCAGAGAACCTGTTTATTTCGTCGATGCCATTCGAAGAATTGAGAGACGATTAGGACCATGTCTCTTTTTAGAAGCTGGAATGGATTCTCCAGGAATAGCAATGGTCAAGAGAGCTGTTCAGAAACCGGATGATCATTGTTTCCAAGAGATGAAGCTCAAAAGCTCTCAAGATCCAATGGCTGTACTCTCGACTATTACAACAAACCTTTGGCGTGAAGGCGTCCCAGTATCTTTCTGGACCTTTCTATCGCCGCCACAACAGGTAGGACATAAGCAAATTTGGCTTCCACCATATCAATTCCAACATACGCCACACTGGTTGGAAAACATAGATAGAGTAATCGAAGCTCAAGATAAAATCTCTTCGGCCGTACTCAAGCCTGCAAAAGACTTCCAAATTCAAGCTCCAAAACAGCTCGTGACGACAACAGACGGGTCGCGAAAGGAATATAAAATCCATATTGATACTGAACGATATTCCAGAATTGTATCGGGTCACGCAGTTAGAAGACAGCCATTATGCCCAGCGTCAATGTATATGGAGTGTGCAGCGATGGCATTACAGATTTCAGGTGCTGATGTTGAAAAAAAGTCGATGTTCTTTGATGGCTTGACTTTCCAAGCTCCTCTTGGTATTGACGTGGACCGAGAAGTGTCCTTGATATTGGAGGAATCTTCAGAACCACAAACCTGGACCTTTGTAATGAAGAGTTCGTTGAAGGCCGACTCAAAATCTAGGTTCACGATACACGCAAAAGGAATGATTGGTTTGACTACTCAACCACAACTTTCAACTTATGAGAGACTTATATCAGATCGTGTCAATGCATTGATGGAGCAACCGGGTACTGAGAAGTTGATGTCTAAACGAGCGTATGGTCTTTTCTCAACAGTTGTGCACTATTCGGACTTCTTACATGGGATTTCAAACATCACGATGGATGGAAACCAGGCAATTGCAGATATTGAGTTGCCTCCTTTCCCTGTCGAGGTACAGGAGAGCACAGTCAATCATATCTGCGACACCATCGCTTTGGATACCTTTATTCAAGTTGTTGGGTTACTTATCAATAGTAGCTCTCACTGCTCCTCTGATGAAGTGTATGTTGCTACCGGCGTTGACAGTACAATCATGTCAGTCTCATCATGCAATTTCACGAATTGCAAGTATTGGACGGTGTATGCCATGTTCACACCAACTAGCACTACCCAAGCCACTGGCGATATCTATGTTTTCACTCGAGATAGAAAATTGGTAATGACCAGCACTGGAGTCAGTTTCACAAAGTTGTTGATAACAAAGCTCGAGAAAATGCTTGCTGCAGCAAATCCGAAAGTATCAAACAATGCACCACTCAAACAAGAGCTCGTGAGAACGTTAACGCCGATTACAACTCCAGGTTCACCAGCTGAAAATGATTCGAGAAGTAGTATTGATGATTCTGATGATGAAGGGCCACCTACGCCTACAGAATTTGTATCAGGGGCAGACAATCTGAAAAATTTGATTGCTTCATATACAGGTCTTTCTGATACGGAATTTATTGATGATGCGAATATTGGTGATCTTGGAGTGGATTCGTTAGCAGCCGTTGAGCTTGCCGAGGAACTGCAAACAAAATTTGGGAAAGAGATTGCAGCTGAGGATCTTATGATGAGCAGCTATGCAAATTTGCTCCGGATTTTCGTTTCCACGGCACATTCGAGGAAATCAAAGCCGATAAAAGCCAGAACAGCGCCATTTGAAATTGTTCAACAACCACCCGAAGCCTCTTCTAAGCATGACAGCAATTCATTACAAAGACAAAAGGTGTTACAAATGATTTCTGAGATATGTGGAGCTCCAATTGACGAAATCCGAGATTCAGCGGTTCTGCAAGACCTTGGTGTTGATTCGCTTTCGGCTGTCGAGTTGAAAAGTGAGCTTGAAGATAAATTTTCAATCGAAATTGATGAGGATGATCTCAGTCTAGAGTCAACAGTCAAAGAGGTATTGAATTATCTCGGCATTGAGGCAACCCAACAACAACAAAAGCCTATCACTGTAGTTTCAAACGGCAACACGAGCTTATCAAACAATTTTGAAAGCGCCATTGAAATTTCACCAGTAGTTCTAGCAAACCCCATGGAAATAATTGAGAAAAGTCAAGCAGCCTTTGAACCTGCTGCCAAGAAGCTCGGATATATCAATTATTGGTCTGAAGTTGGTCCAAAGCAAGATGAACTATTGATAGCATACATTGCAGAGGCGTTTAGAACACTTGATGTTGATTTATGGAAACTTGGCAATGGACAAGAGTTACCAGATATTACTTATCTTCCGAAATATTCAAAAGTTATGGCTCGATATATGGAAATACTGCAGACAGGAAAGATCATTGAAAAGAAAGGCAGTCAATTATTTCGAACCTCAAGAAGTCTTTCAAATATAAGTTCGGATGTTTTGCTTCAAAACTTGCTGCGACAATATCCTGCCTACGCAGCAGAATCGAGACTAATGGAATTGACTGGTCCAAAACTCGCGAGCTGTTTGACTGGAAAAGCTGATCCTGTTGCACTAATGTTTGGTACCTCGGCAGCACAAAGGACAATGGGAGACTATTACACTACTTCGCCTATGCTTGGTACTCTCACTGAGCAATTGGTCGATTTTATGAGACAAATCGTGATCAGCACTACCGGTCATGGACCAATCAAAATTCTAGAGGTTGGAGCTGGATTCGGTGGAACAACCACACGACTTGCAGAAGTCCTTCAAGAAGCTGGTCGACCAGTCGAATATACTTTCACAGATATTTCTCCTTCACTTGTGAAAAATGCCAAGACGAAATTTGCGAAGTATGATTGGATGAAGTTCCAAACTTTCAACCTCGAAAAGGATATTCCAGCAAATATGAGAGGACAATATGACATCGTTATAGGAACAAATTGTGTCCATGCAACCACTAACAAAACTTCCTCGACTAGACATTTGAGGGAAACATTGAGAGGTGGCGGCTTCGTGGTTCTCTCTGAAGTTACGAAGCTCATTGATTGGTATGATGTGGTGTATGGACTTCTAGATGGTTGGTGGTTAGGAGATGACACCAATTATCCCCTTCAACCACCAGAATTTTGGATGCAGTGCTTTCAAAAGGCGGGATATGCTTCAGCTTCGTATACGGAAGGATCGACGCCAGATTCCAATACGCAGCGTCTACTTATCGCTTCTACCAAGCCCCTCAAAACTCCAAGTCGTGAAGGCACTGCAAAGAGGGAGTCGAAATTGGGTCAAAGAGTCGAAACGGTGACTTATAAAATTGTTGATGGTGTTGAAGTACTGGCGGATATCTTCCTACCGGAGGTGGCGCCGATCAATCCAATGCCTATAGGTAAGGTAATACCAAAGCACCTTTTCTCGGTTTTTCATATGTTGACTGTTTGATTCCAGCCTTGATGATCCACGGCGGCGGACATATGACATTATCGAGAAAAGCCATTCGTCCAGCTCAAACATCACTTCTCCTTGCAAATAACGTAATCCCTGTTAGTTTGGATTACAGATTATGCCCAGAGGTAGATCTTATCAACGGCCCCGTAGCAGATATTCGTGATGCATATTTTTGGGCTCAAACCAAACTGCCAGGGCTTGTGAGTGGTAGAGGAATCAAGATAGATCCTACCAAGATTGTCATGATTGGTTGGTCAACAGGAGGTCATTTGGCAATGACAACCGCATGGACAACAAAAAATATTGGCTTAGAGCCTCCTTGTGCAATATTAGCATTTTATAGTCCAACGGATTTCGAATCGGGAGGTAAGTGAACGGATGTGAGATCAGAGTTATTGTAAACTAATGTCAGCAGATTTAGATATCAGTCGTGCAAATCAATACCCAGGAAGGAAGCTTTCTCTGGACACGATCAGAAAATCCCTCTCCACGCGTCCGGTGAGAAATTTCCTCATTTTGAATCGAGCGATGATAAACTAATGTGAGATTAGATCACAAATTATGACGCTGAGAGTACCGATTCAACAGGCCTAGGATGGGTTCGTCCAGGAGATCCAAGATCTGAGCTTGTTTTATCTCTTTTTAAAGAAGGGAATGGCCTTAGTATCATGCTGAATGGTATCTCTGATCATGACTGGTGTAGAAAACCGGATCGAGAACGCGTCGCGTTCATCAGTCCTATGGCTCAACTCCGATCTGGTATATACACCACACCAACATTTTTAATTCATGGAGAGGATGATGAGATTGTTCCATTTCATACGGCGAAGAAATTTGTGACCGCTTTGAAGGAGCATGGAGTACAATCGGGTTTTCTGGGGGTGTCTTGTGCAAAACATATTCATGACTTGAATTTGAGGCCGGGTACGGAACAATGGAGGCAAGGTGTTGAGCCAGGATATGATTTCTTATTCGAAATACTATCAAGATTGTGAAAATGAGAAGTAAAGAGGGTAGATGGAGTGTTTGTTAGTTTTGTAGGCGCACTCTAGATTTAATATGCAATGTTCTGTTTACATTCAGATGAATTGTCCTGTCAACCTTACGTAAGCGATTGAGGTCGGCACGGAAATGTAATGAAGGCCGATGCCATATCTTGCCCCCCTTTCTGTTCCTGACATTTTCTCGTGTAATAAAACCAACAACCACAATATTAGCAATTTCTTCAGACCAATCAGCCTGCAGCCAGATCTTGGGTATGAACACGCGTAATAATGAGTATAAGGGTCCCGAAAGTCATGTCCTTGTTCAAACGTATCGACGTACCATAGAAGGTGGCTCTCTTTGAGTCGCTCAGGAGCAGGTGGTTGCGCGTGTACCAGACAGACAGGAAATTGGCAGAGTTTCTGTGACTTTGAATCAAGAACATGTCTCCTGGTGACGGACATTTGCTCTTCCACGCTCCACTTTTCTGGATCTCAACGAGCACAAGGCGGTAGTTCTTGGAGAAGTGGTCCAACAGATAATAATGCTGCAACGGTTACAAGCGTACAAATAATTCAAAATGCGGAGAACCAAGAGGATATCGTAATTGAATGGTTGGACACGGAATTCTCTCACACCGAGATCTCCGCAACAATCTTCAGTCTTCCTTTCCACTTTTCTGTTTGGCTTTCTCCAGCTTACATCCAATTATGATGTTCAAAATGTACATTCTTGCGTTCCTATTTGGTCTTTTTCACCAAACTCTCGCCTTCAATAAATTAAGTGTAGATGAATTGGCAGCTCATTTTAGTGAGATTCTCTCACCTGGGTCTCAAGTGTGGCTTCCCAGTAGTGCTAATTACACTTCCGCAATAACTCAAAGATGGACAATCTATCCACCAGCCGAGCCGACATATATTCTTGCCCTGAAGCCAGCACTGCCTTCTGATATTCAAATTATTGTGAGTTATATTCTTTGTGCCTAGAAGTGTCTAAGTCTCTATTACTCGTGCTGGCCGTCAATATCAACGTGTGTTCCGTAAAATGTGAAACGCTTCGAGTTTAAACACCAAAACTGACGCTTTATTAATTGATGATGGCGTTTCCAGATTCAATTCGCATCAAACCACAATATCCCTTTTATGGCAACGGGAGGAGGACATGGATACTCGACAACATTACACAGTTGTAAGAATGGAATCGACATCGATTTAGGTTTCTTCCACGATATCAAAATCGACAAAGAAGCAAGCACGATCACCATTGGAGGATCCATCAAGTTCGGGGAACTCCTACAGCCATTGTTCGATGTTGGAAAAGAGATTCGTAAGATGTTTAGACCTTGATTACTGGAAAATTTTAACATTCTCAAGAAACAGGATTAGCAGAATGCGTCGGTGTTGTTGGAGCAACATTAGGTGCAGGGCTCGGACCATATACTGGCATTCACGGTCTAGTAATAGATGCTCTGCTGGAGGTAAATTATGTCACCGGAACTGGCGAGTTGATCACAGCATCTAAAACAGAGAATCCTGAACTCTTCTGGGGAGCTAGAGGAGCTGGTCATCAATTCGGTGTTGTCTATGAAGCCACATATAGAATACATGATTCCACTAATAATGGAGAGCTGATAGTGGCGACCTTGCGATTTCATTCCAGCGATAATGCATCTTTGTGGGAAATAATGAAGGATATTGGAAATGACCAACCCAGAGAAATGTCATTGGCCGTTCAAGCAAATTGGAATGATGACTTCGGTGGTGTAAGTCATTTGCAGGCTAGGATTCTCTCAAAAGCTAACATCGCCCCTGCAAAATAGCTCAACATCGTAGTAAACGCAAAATGGGTCGGACCGATGGAAGAAGCCCTCATCGCATTTGCCCCCTTTTTATCTCTCGACCCCATTCAAAAAAGCATAACCCAAGTCCCTTGGACCTCCATTTACGGCTCATCTGTTCTTGGCGGCGGCAGTTCTAGCTGTGATCGCGGCGCAAAGAGTAGTAATTGGGCCGTAAATCTGTACACCATCTTTATCCCAGCATTCACTCACACGCTCCAACAATTGGCAGACTTTTACTCCAATTTTCCTTCATCAAGAACGAGCGTTTGGTCAATTGAAAAATTCGCCAATTCGGTAACTCTTTCGACACAAGACGATGAAACGGCATATCCTTGGAGGAATACTACAATCTATACATTTGTCGCTTTGCAAGTAAATGACGATTCTCAAGATGATGCTATAAATGCTTTTGGTGCTTCTTTCCAAGCGGAGATGGCTGAGTCTAGTGGATATGATGATTTGAGAGTCTACATCAATTATGGTCGGGATGAAGGAGAGGAAGTGTGGTACAGTGAAGGAAAATTACCCAGACTGAAGGCTTTGAAAAGGAAGTATGATCCAATGGAGTTATTCAGTCACTACAATCCTGTGAAGATTTCAGAGCAGCATGAAAAGAGTGTCGAGTATGGTCACTTGGGAAGGGGCCTGAAATAAGTCTTGTGTATTAGACAGACGTATTTTGGGCGATTTAAAGACAGCTTAACTTCATCAACTAGAGTTCTAAGCCTCACAAGATTAATCCAATCTTATTGATACTTTACCTCTTTCCTCCTTCTCCTCCTTATACTAGTAACTTTTTAATCAACAGCACGTGATACTTATTCAAAATCTCAACGTCATTATCTCAATTTAGCTCCCTCTCGGCAATTTATAAATCTTTTTCACCCACACTTCACAAGATCCCTTCTCTCTTCATCTACCCTCCGTTTATAATCAACACCCTGATAGACATCCTCGAAAATGTCCGACCTCCTCTATTTCGTGCTCGGTATTGCCCTCGGATTCTGCCTTCTTATTTTGAGATTCTATTCGGAATTTCCCGCGCTCGTTCGCTATGTCATCGCCTCCCAACTTCTCGCCGTTCCCTCACCATCTCGTAACGAACAATTACTAAACCTCTTTTTCTTCGACGTTCTAAATCCCGCCATAGCTACCGACGAGTTAATCGATCATGTTCAAAAAAAACTGGAGGAGAGAGATGCTAGATTGACCATAAAATGTTTCACGTCAATGGGATCTTGCCTTAATTGGGATGGAGAATTTCTCAAGGGGAGAAGTACTGTACCTCTGGCTGATCTGGAATTGGAATTGAATGATATGCCTGAAGAATATCAGGAAGATTTCTATGAATTCATCGAAACCGTCTACGAACGACTGGAAATAAAAAAACAGGGTGGAGAGTTTGCGACTAAAGAATCTTATAAGAAATCGGGCTCTTTAAGATTTATTTGGACGAGGGAGGAACACCGACTTCGTTTGGAAGATGACAGAGAGGAATTTTGCGATGGAACCTGTGATATGACTGACAAAATGGAAAAGGGATTATCAAATTGTCGAACTATTGTGAGGAGACATCCCCCGACACTGTCGCCAGAGCAGAAAGATAGTTAGAACAAATAAATCTCATATGACTGCACGTATCACTGAGAAATCTGCCACAATATTAAGTTTTATGAGTAAATACCCCTTTCGATAATGAAACATTCAATGGTAACAGACGTAACAGTTTAGGGAGAGAATACTTTGACGTAATCTTACCTTGGCCCTTGACATATCTCACCAGTTCCCTCCCAAAATCTGAGTCTTTTCCAATTTCCACTTGATTCTTTTCATACTCTATCAGTCAATCTATGTCTCACATGAGGAAGTCAAAGCCAAATTAAACACATTTTTTATTGAAATTACGCCAATGGCCTGCGCTGAAAAGCTCTCGCTTGTGGAGGACAAACTCAAACTAGTTATCTGTTATACAGCGCTGAACCACTATCAATTTGACTCTTCACCCCATGTCTTCCAAATTCACATCTATTATTGTACCTGGGTCTCATCTAATGATCATAGCTCAGAGCATGCCCCTTCAAAACCTTTCAGATCTCATTAAATGCCTTCCGAGAGCTTGACATTCAAAACAAATCAGCTATCTGATGCCCCCTATGTGGATAACGACCGATTCAATACGTTTGAATGTACGATATTTTCAGAATGGCAGTCTTAGTGCCTGGATATCGGCTCGCAGAACTGCTTTATGTTCGACCTAGATATTGTTTTTTGACTGTTCATCTCCTTTTTTTCTTTGAGCTTCATAGTATCGGTTATTCGTATGATCCTTTGATATTTGATGTCTTTTCACTATTCCAGCAACATCGCGAGAGTCTTTCAGTCCCACTTGAACATTGACATTGGGACAGTATGCGCACTCTAAGCGAATAGTATTGCCAGAATAGCGAAGAGTAAATTTTGACTGTGGATATTCACGTTTCGCGATGTCGAGTTGTCTCTGTATAGTTTCAAGTTCAAGGTGAACTTCTCTCTCTTTGAGAATGGATTCAAAGGAACCATGGTCCTGAGCGTTTGAAGTAGCCCTTTTTGTTGACTTCTGAGGCTCAGCCTCAATACGCTTTCTGAACTGTGGATCTCTATTGATAATATCCTGTCTTTGTCGTTCCCACGAAATTTCGAATCGTTCGAGGATGTCTTTAAACTGCAATTTCCAGAATCTTTGAGAATTTGTCTCCATATTCTTTCGCTGTTTGGTGACATAATCATCATGTCGTTTTAAGTCCAATCTTGTGTCTTTAGCAAGAGGTTTTAGCATGTTGATCGCTGGAGCGTTTTCGTTTTTCGACTTCATAAGATCCAGTTTTTTGTCCAACTCGGTTTTCATTTGCTTGATGATCTTATCGTTAGCGTCTTCTGATTCCAGCTCCATCCTCCTACGTTTGATAGTCTCGGCCCTATCCTCTTGAGCTAACTCTCTCTTCAAAATCTCTGCTTTTGTCATTGTTCCAATTTTCCGTTTCTGTCCTGCTTTAATAACATAACAAATTTTGTTCGTGGATGTAGCTCCTGATCGCTCCTTGGACTTCTCCTCTTTCATCGTAAGTGAGGGTGCCATGCTTGACTTATTCTTTGGAAGCTCTCTGAGAGTTTGTTTTCCTCTTGCTCCTACCGTATTATCTATGATTGATGGGACTGTAGTCTCCCAGCTCCAAGGCTTTTCTTCTTTCTTTTCACTCAAAGGTGACTTGGTCTTGCGTTTGAACTTGATCGCCCTCATTTCTTCATATGCCGTCATGGTGGAAGCGACAGTAATTTTCAACAAGCTTCCAGATTCCTCTTTCTTCTCAATCGAATAAGGTTTGGTTGATGTATCCTGAAAGAGTCCATTGGAATCACTCAAACTCCTTTCCTCATATCCCATAGCTGAAGGAACCGTATTCCCCAACGATCTCCCATGTTGTTCTTCCTTCGTCGACCTCGATCTTTTGTCAGCATACGTCGATGTCATTGAAACTGTATACTCCCACCATTTCTCAACCTTAACAATCTCCCAGAATGCATAAACGCCGAGTCCCAAGCATTTGATATCCTCGATTTTGGTATCGATTGACAACCCGACGTCGCCATCCATGAGAATAGAATTTCGACCGGTTCTCTTGAAGTGTGATGTCAGGATTTTCTCGATCGTGGCTGTCTATAAGATATGAGTCAGCACGTCGCACGTTCAGCATGAAGAACCGATATAGAATGTACCTTCTTAACCTTAATCCATAAAAAATCTCCATGTTCACACTTTTCCAATGGAACTCCTGGTTGTAGAATCGCGACATAATATTCCCAAGACTTTCGAGGTACGATGGGTAAGTTTGAGGACGCGACACGATGTAGATGACTTCGTTATATAGTATTAGCTTTGCGCTATGCTTTTTCTTCCAAATGTGGCGTCTGCTTACGTTTTGTAGTCTTCTTTCTCTCTCGCCATGGCTGCTCTCATCATATTTGCGGTTCCAACGTCAAGGATTGAGTGTCGGATGGTAAAACCTGTACTCAAGTAGAGATACGGAAGTTATAATTGGAAGGATATCAAAGCGAAATGGTGATAAGAATTTGAGAAAAAATTAGATAGATTGTCGAGAATTATCTCTTCCGATATAAACGAGAAAGGGAGTAGATGTGGAGTAGACACAGTATAAATATAGATGTGGGGATAGAGAAGGAGAAGGATGAATTGATATTGATATCAATAGATTAATCAATCTACTAATATTCAATAAAACCTTAAATTCCCGTCAAAAAACGATAATTATAAAACCACGTCGAAAATTCAATGTTCAATGTGTCTGGCTTTGGTATGGATGCAATCAACATCTCATGTGTTGAATAATCCTGTTAGTTAGAATATTCCGACTCGGAGAAACAAAAAAAGTTGTACAGTTTTACTGAAAATTCAGAACTTGGAGATATACGGCTTGCTCTACAAATCCATGTAATCTCTACTAGTACTACTAAGTTTTGAGCCTTCGAATTAATTTTCATTATCACTCAGATCCCATTCATTGAATAGTAGTGAATGAGCATTGGTCACGTTACGAATCTGTCCCTTCTGCGAACTTTATTAGTCCATGCCCCTCGACAGTTTAGATAGTATTCGATTGGAAGGTACAACAGCCATAGTTAGAACCTTTGTTATCCATTCCGTGATCTGATCATCTCTTAAGTCTTACATGGTGTAAATTCTTTCTTCTCTATATTCTAGGATCTCAGCATTTCTGGTGAGAATCATGATATAATATTGCGACTCTATCTACCTCACCACTACACTTTTCGTCCACAATAGATGCTTCAGAAACATGATGCATCTAAACGCAGAAAAACGCAATGCCTTCTAAAATTGATCCTTCTATTTCCAGGTCTGTTCCATTGACTAAATGCGTGCATCCAGGTACTCGATTCTACTTTTCTTCTCGAGCTCCGAAATCCCTCACACGTATTACCTAGTATGCAAGCAACAAGATTCTCGAATTCGTCTTCATTCAACACAATCCAATTCATTGCTTTTCTTCTGCCAGATCTACATAATGTCGGCATTAGGAAAGCCAACTAGTTCGACTCTTTGACACTGAGTTTCGGGTAGAGGTGTCAAATTGTCTGTCGCTGAACAGAAACTCTGTCACTTCAACCTTCACGCTTACCTTCCAATGTCGAGACGGTTCTGCGACTTCAAAACGAGAAAGATGCCATCAATTATCGGGTCAACATTCGTTCGTCAAATAATAAGAATGGGTCGAATAGAACAGGGAAAAACGATAGGCAACACATCACTTCATACTACCACACAAATCACTTAATCATCACTGTTGAAGACTCAATTTTTTGTTCAAAAACGCGTGTCGATTTTCTATTTACAGCGTCCAAAGATCCTTAAACAGAAGACCTCTGTATCATCGACATGCGGTCGAACCGAGAGATTGGATTTTATTTCCAAAATTTTTTAGGTCTCTCGATTCAACAAATTGCTGATCGACATGGTTGCGCGGATATGTCTTGCCGCGATTTGCTCCTTTATGGGAAGATCTCCTTCAAAGTCCTTCCAGAGACCGTAGAGGCCCTCCTCAGTGGAACGAATGTCGGGTCGCTGGGCGTAACCGATAGTGACGCCGCGATAGACAATTGGTCGTCCCTCATTGCTGGCGGCAGCGGAGAGGCCAGCTCCGGTATTGGAGCCCCCAGAAGCATTGGGATTATCCATCTTTCTTCTAGACAATGAGAGGTTAGTTGATTTACAGGATGATATCAAAACATGAGACGATGTGAATATATGATACAATATGAATGTACTTGACAACAAGATTGTATATTACAGCATGAATGTACAAGTAAACGTGGATAAATATAGCAACAATAATACATCGAACAGTGTAAATTTACAGGAAAGAAGCAAAGCATGGGTCTACATTATGACACGAATTAACAACAATATTGCAATTGACAAGTGTGATATACAGATAACATCAAAGAAGCAATAAGCAACAACATTACAATCGACAACTATGATATACAGATAACGGTAAAGAAGTAACAGCAGTAGCAATTAGGGTATGGGTGAGGATACTGACTAGCTAGTAAGTGTTTTTGTTGTATAGAGTATGAAGTTGAAGTTTGAAAGGGAGTATCGACGTCGATATCGATATGAGGTATCTGAAGTTTGGGGTGCTTCAGATAAGATGATGGATGTGTTTAGATGTAGAATCTCACAGTGGGTAGACGAATTTATATATACAATCGAATCTCCAGTCCGAATAGAAATTCACACTAAAGATCTGGTAGGCGAGATGAGCATCTGCGCTAGACAGGTTAGGGGGAATTAGTCTTTACGTCAGGTGATATAAGTATATGTGGTTCAAGGTTTGAATGATTGAATGACTAGATCAGTGGTGGGTATGAAAGCTAGATGTCAAGCTTTCTTGATTTACTGGGAAGAGTGATTGGGTTTTGAGCGCGACCTTCACAGTTTTAGACCATTCTGGGAAGGCGCTGTGACGTATCAAGAGTCTATACGCTAGTAGATGAGACAAGAAAGGGAGTTTAGCTTCTTTAAAGTAACTAAGTCACGAGAATAGATGGAGAGATGGAGAAGTAGAGAATTTGGAATTGTATGAGGTGGACAAGGCACCCACTTCATGACCACGATTTTCACTCGAGCAAGTACCTGAAATTTATCTATGGCTCAGCTACATCTGGTTCCAACCCTAAAAGTCGGGTCAATACGCTAACCTCTCTTTAATGCTAAAAGAGAATTTTGTACATCCTTTCCAAACGACCACAAGAACTAAAACCAGATCCAGTCACATACCTCGCTAAATTGTTTGCATTTGTCAAAGTGTGAGTCACTATCCATTACTAGGTACCTGAGTATCTATCGCAATTCAAACCTTAGGTATGATACATAAATTACATAGAAGTAGGCCATAGAAGAATCTATGCTAGATTGTTATGGGATGAAAATTGACAAAGTAGAGAGAGCCATTTGATTATTTGACAGGAATGCATTTGTGTTGATATGAGCAGAATTTTCAACCTAGCTTTAACGAAGAGTAGAATGAGGCGGAAGCTGGGAACTTCATATGAAATCATATGATATGATATGAGGATTTGGTTTGGAAATGATAGGAGAGGAGAGGAGAGGACATGCGATAAATTTCACCACTCCCTCCTCATGGATCATCGCAACTGCCGCATGACCACAATAACTTACCTACAATTGCCATCGACCACCATCCGGGATATACTTCAGAATTTGATCGATGGGTAACACACCCAACCGATTTGGATTGAATTATAACCCACAAACTTCTATCAGCCTCAAGAATCAAGCTGCCATAGTGCCTGTCATAATTAACCTGTTATGTTCACGATGGGATGAACTGCCAGTGTACACGGCAAATATTCCATTTCTGTGAGTGATAAGGATGATTTTGAAAGCTATCCCACTACCATACATTCGGTTCATTCTTTATTTTCCTAGCATAATCCAAAACGCCATTGCTATGCATGCATACGATCAAATCAATCATTTTCCATCTACCGCGCTACAATAATATCTGTTTCTCCATCCCTCACCCATCAAATTTTCATATCCCCTGTACCTTTCTATAACTAGGCGGTTTGATCGTTCTCCTAATCAATTTTCCAGCATACGGTGGAATGAGTGAGATGGCCGAAATTGCCGCGACCCTCCATACAAATCCCCTAGATAATTTATCAGCTTCATTTACATGACTCGGCGCCCCAATGGCTCAGCAATTGGTGCGCCGTTCATCGCCCCAACCTTCTTTACCACAGAAAGTTGGAGAAATGGGAGGAAGAAAGAAAACTTACCAAGTAACAACAAACGACAAGTCAAAATACCCTCCCAAGAACGGAATACTTCCCAAGTACAGCAAACCTGTGCCAATCAGACTGACTATCATAACTGGATGCCATGTCGTTATCTCGAAAGCCACCATTGTGAGTTCATTCAATACCAATACTGTAAAACTAACTGCCACCATTCTCGGTCCATCGACTTCGGTGAGAATTTGAGAAAGACCCTGGATCATACCACCTTGGTAGATGGAGACGAAGACCCAAACAAAAAATGTTCGATAGGAAAGTGATGAGCCAGATGTTAGTTCTTTGTAAAGTTCTGGGTAAAGATTTGCGAGATCTTCGTCAACATCTTTATCAAGAACCAGAGAAAAGACAGGTGCCATTGTGTAAACAGTTGCGTAGCCGACGAGCAACCAATCTTTGTATAGGCCTTCTGGTTCGAATTTGATAGCAATGCTATACATTGTTTGAGCCACACTAATGATGAGACCTCTATGAATTACAAATTGGGCGAGTTTAGCACTTCGTTTATAACTATTTCGTCCATGCCAAACGAGAAGTTTGGTGAGATGACAGAATTGTTCGATCGAGAAATCCGCAGCAAGAGAGGCTTGTCGTCCTTCTTTTCCAACTATACCTACACCTACATCCGCAGCTTGGATCATGGAAACATCATTTCCTCCATCTCCGATACAACAAACGCGCTTTTTCGTATATTCTCGAATGAGTTTTGCGACATCGGCTTTTTGCGTTGGTGAACATCGACATGCAACGACTGCTGGGAGGAGAACTGCCAGAGAGATAAACTCGGTTCGAAAATGGGTTAGAAGTAAAGCTAGACTCTCGCCATCGATCAAGAGACAAGCATCAGTTTTGCCGCGAAGAAAGTCGAGATGATCCTGAGCATTATCCTTTCGCCTGAGCTTATCGATAGTATGTATATATTGTCCTCTTGCTACCAATTTGGCACTGACAGCAACGCATCGAGCAGTCTCGACTTTATCACCAGTCAACATCCAAATCTTGATACCTGCGTTTCGTAATAATTCCAAAGAAGGTTTGACATCCTTCTGAAGCTTATCCTCAACACCAGTGACCCCTAAAAGCTCAAGGTCCTTCTCGAGGAAATGTGAAACCACGCGAGCCATACCAGTATCTCGATTGCTAATCGAAACTGAAGCCTCTTTATAACTTTGCGAAAAGTCTTTGTAGTTTTGAACAGACATTTTCTTTCGTCCAACGACCAAAGTGCGAAGACCTTCTCTAGCCATATTTGCAGTTTCCTCATCAAGCCAATCATTTGCAGCGACAATTGAAGTCATTACAGTATCTGCACCTTTTTGATAGAACCAAATCTCTCCAGCCTCTAGATTACTGGTCGAAGATGTTTCAGAACCATCAAGGAACTGGACAATGATTCCCATACGTTTTCCTTCAGATGTAAAAGGGAAAACTTCGAGAATACGAACACGAACGACGGATCGACCTGTATCGACTGATTGTAAAAGCATCCCTTTCCTATCACGATGAATTAACCGCAACCCAACAGCTTCGGTCCATTTAACAATCGCAATCTCATCAGGCGAAGAAGCTTGATACGATGTTA
This sequence comes from Botrytis tulipae, assembly GCA_004786125.1. Lineage (NCBI taxonomy): Eukaryota > Fungi > Ascomycota > Leotiomycetes > Helotiales > Sclerotiniaceae > Botrytis > Botrytis tulipae. The sequence continues at coordinate 83,609 of PQXH01000071.1, forward strand.
CATCTTGGCCATTTATTTCTTCAATAGTTGGAGTGACATTATGACAAAGAGCAAGGGCGAGGACTACGTCACGTACTCTCGACCCAATCTCTCTTCGGGTTCGAGTGGCGGTAACAGTAGTTGAAGCGACAGATGAGGGTGTGACAAGTATTGAAGATTGATTGGCATCTACAGGAACCGAGAATCCTTGTTTGACATATGAGGCGACTTCATCCATTGCTTCATTTGCATAAGAGACAGTTCCAACATGGATTTTCTTCATTTCCATTTCATTTTGCGTGAGTGTCCCGGTTTTGTCGCTAAGTAGATATTCAATTCGACCAAGTTCTTCAGGTATAGTACTTGTACGAACAACAGCTCCTTCAATACCTGGATCTCGTTGAATGAACCTAGAGTAAACACTCTTTCCCATATCCAGATTGACACGGAGACTGATGGGTACGATTGTAGAAAACAATACCAAGAATCTCATGATTTTCACATACCATTTGACTCCTTCAACATGCTCAAACCCTTCTAATGCAACAAGAACAATAGATAGTGTAAGTGTCAAGGCGCAAAGAATTTTGGTAAGGGAGTTGATTTCATTCTCAAGAAGACCGGTCTTTGATCGAGATGGAGATGTAGAGAGAGCTGATCTAGTTTGAGGTCCAGTATAAACGATTACTGCCAAAGTGGTGGCACTCGAGGCAAGAACAGTATTGGCCCAAGCAGTATTGTCAATCGTTAATGGTGCTGAATCTCCGTCTTCCTCGTTGTTATCAGGGTTCGCTCCCCCTTTAGGCAAATGTGGGTCATACCCGCTAGCACCTTTGGGAAGAAGACTAACGGTACCGATGAAATCATTAACCTTTTTGTCGGGTTTCCCAGCTACAACACGAAGACGTATAAATTCAGACGGGTCAAGCGATTGTGTTAAAGGAGAGCCTAATCTCAATTTCCAGTCTGTCTCGCCATCCAATTGATCTGTTCGAATAAAGGTTTCACCTGCGCCCGCTGCATCTGCTGCAGGTGTATTTCCAAGTTGAGAAGTCGACCCTCTAGATTCTGAAGTAGTGGCTGTAGATTGATCAATTGAAGGATCAGATATTGGATCTACCAGTGAAGACTCGGATGGTTCAACTATATTGGTCACTGCAGGTTCATGTGATACCGCAGCTGAAGATTCATTGGCTGTACTCTTCAGAATAACGACATCGGCAGGAACTCTTTGATCCTTTCCTAATTTCAAGACATCCCCGACTTTCAAATCCCTAGATTTTCGGACGACCTCACGAACACTCGAACTTGGTGCATCTCGTCCTTGACCTTGAGTACTTTCCTCTTCTTCTTGTATATCTGACAAGCGATCCGGTTGGAGTAAAGGTTTTCCTTTCTTTGCCTTTCCCTTGGACTTCAACTTCTTCCTTGCACTGTATCTATCCGTGTCCGCTTTTGAAGGTTTATCGAAACATAAAACAGTGTATCCCTCGGAATTTGCTTCGGAGTCTCGTCTTCGTCTTCCAATATCATCAAAAGCCTCCTTCCCCAGGGTGATCGCCAAAACAAATACTAAAGGCACGATATATGTTGAGAGGTATCCAATTCGCAGAGGTGGTATCGCTTGAGATAAAGCGACAAGTAAAAAGTACATGTTGAAAAAGAAAGAAAATTCGTTATACAGAGTTCGTGGTAAAAAGCTAATCGGGGTATATTTCGCATTTGAAACGGCATTGGGAGGAAATCGTGAAGTTTGTGTGGCACCAACTTGTACTGTTCTCGATGAAGCTGGATCATGTTCGTCATCTTGCTCTTCGCCTTCTTCTGGCTGTGGCTGCGATGGGTTATTTCCTGACAAGAAGTTTGGAAGCCGTATTTGTGATGATATATTCTTTACTTTGTCGAAGCTTGACCGACGTCCTCTTCGAGATCTCCCACTCCCACTTCCATCTCCTGATAATAAAGGTGCATCGTCGTCCACGGCATTCTCACTTCCTCCCGACATCCTCCCCATACCATCCCCTCCCAAATCGTCATTTAATAAACCTCGCAGATCCTCACTATCTGTATCGACATCCCTGTTTCTTCCTAAATCACCATAACCTCTATTTCTGGCAAAATTTCGCAAACCACCCATACGCAGATTTCTTAAGGGTATATTCGGACCTCGTCTTTCTTTACTGGAGTTCTGTTGATTGTGTGAAGAAGAATTGGATGATTTTGAAGTTGGAGAAGTTATTGGATCCAGTTCCTGCAAGTCCAGCTCAAGGTCGGAATCCGCATCATCCACAGGAGAGTCTGGTGGATTTGATTGATGGTGATATGCAGAGCTCGAAGACATACCTCATTGATGCGGTTGAGTAATATGCGATCATAAAATAAGGGGAGAAAAGAAAAAGTAATTGTATCTATTGTGTTATTTATTTCTTCTTTCTTTCTTCCTTTTCTTATTGGAAGTCTCAGCCACGAAATCAACGTCGTCAATAATTAAAGTTATGCTCGTAGAAAGAGTGCCGGTAGAGTATTGGTTTGAGTATTTACAAGGTAATTACTAGATAGCCTTGTAGCTACATGGATACAGCATCGGAATCTGTACATTATTGAATTCTTGCGTGTTACAGTCTAATATCATTGTATTCACCAGTATTTACCAGTATTTACCAGTATTTATCAATATTTACCATTATTTGCCAGTATGTACCCAGGAAGATAGGCTCGGTACTCGAGTAGACTGGTGTATATCTTGGCAGATGATAAGGACAAATATAGCAATTTTATAGTATCTGCCTAGGTAGGTAGGTAGTCACTATCCATTGCACACACATATATCACGTCAACCACGTCGTCGTTGGATTTGCTACGCTACAGTATGTTTCACTCTGAATCTATACTTAGTATCTGTCTATTGATTGAATGACGCTCCGCTGGCCCTCCGGGTGCCACTGCCGTGGAGGCAGACTACTTAAGGATTTGCTTTTCCTCATCACTCAGAAGAAGCAATCGTTTGATCGTGACTCCTGCAGGGTGTGTACCTAACAAGCAGAGCTTCGAGCGCAGCAAGCTATGGGGGTCTGGGAGTTTCCCCCTTCAATGATTATGATGCGATAGTGAGTCTATTCGCAATAATAAGGTATTCCGTGAGCTTCGTTCTGTTCTTTTCTATTACATTGTAAGATCTTACCTTCATAGCACGTGTTGTATGCTTCACAAATCAAAGAAAAAATGATATAAATCAAATAAATCCCGCCGTATTCAACCCTTGTTTAAATTCTCCCACATGATTCGTTAAATATCAATATCTGGCCTCACTCACAATTTTGTCACGGAATGGAAAGCTTCAACCCGGAGTTCAGCCTTCTCTCAGCCTTCTCTCAGCCTTCTCCCTACGGCCTCACAAGCCAGGTCGCCTTTGGAATTGGTCCGAGTCCATTTTACCACCTTTACATTAAAGCATCAATCCATTTCCACCAGAATCATATGGGGATTTGATTAATTGTTCTCTCCAATACCTTCTTCACAAAAAATAAAAGAACAAAATCAAAACTTTCGTAGTTATGAATCAACTTTCAATCCAAAATATATCATCTTTTTAATCTGTTTTTGTTTTTTAGCGGAAAGAGATTCCTAAGATCCCATTGTATAAGTGAGTTGACTGATCGATTGTTGACTTTGATATCTATGAGCATTTCTGTTCATACAACTCAGTCTTTGAGTCATGATACATGTTACTGCCAAAGAGACTCTATATATTTACTAATCTGTTGCCTTTTGTATAGTATTATTCATTTCTTTTTTTCCCAGGATACTAAGAGAATCGCGATGCCTTCGGAACCAGGGAATCAATCATGGCATCCTGCCTTTATGCCGAATGCTGCAGCAGATATAATTACTTCGGAGACTCTTTCACAACCAATTGCAGATGCGCACCCGCCCACTGCTGAACCCAAGCCTTCGGATCATCCTGTGAATGGAGAAGAACCAACAGTTGGAAATGACACAACATTGGACGAGACTTTGGATGCGCGGAAGGAGCCGGATGTGGAGGCGGATGATATGAGAGGAGGAGATACGGAACATTCCAAGTTAACAAATCTGCGAAGTGCGCTCACATCATCGTTGAGAAGTCCTGGAGGTGTAGAAATGGATGAGAGTCCATCGCACGAAGAAGTCCTGGAAACAAATGTCGCCCAAGAAGTCAAAGCGGATTTTCCAACCACCGGTCCTTCGAATGATAGCAAACACGTCAGTACAAATTCATTCGCAAGGACATCGCATGAAGTAAATTGGGGTGAAGATGATGAAGTAGATCCCGAATGGAATTTATCACGTACGAATACAGATCCTTTCAAAATGATGCCTAAGTCCGATCGAACGAACTCCTTTCCTATCGTTCCTCCTTCTCACGAACAAGAAACGTTACACTCGATACCACATTCTCAAGTCGAGGATATCATGAATGAGGTGGAACAGTCACCACATAACGCGTTTTTCGATGAGGCGCATGATGCTGAAGAGGACTTTTTCACACAACAAAGCTCCGGTGATGCTTTCAATGACGTAGACGATTCCCAAGAAACACAACCTGCATCGGGGTATTCACCAGACTATGGTCAATCTTACCGGGGAGATGTCGAACAAGAAGAGGATGAGGAATCTCGCGCACGATTTGAAGAAGGAATCCCACTTGTACAGCCTTCTGATGAAGCGCAAACTCCTGTCGCTGGTACAGATCACTTCATGATTACAAATTCTGGAGATACGCCAGAAGATAACGGCTTTTTCGATGAAAGCAATACATCAGCTCCTCAACACTTAGATATAGGTCAACCATCACTTGAAAGAAAATCAACTACGCAAGTTATGGATTCATTACATTTCGAGCAAGACGATCGAGCGCTAGAGGCAACACCAGAACTTTCCGAAACAGAGGTCATTGTCCCGGATCCGGTCATGGATAATGAGAATATCCCAAAAAATGCACTTCAAGATGCATTTGACGGGCCTAATTCCGAATTTCCGGTGAATTTAGGCGAAGGGGCTGGTGAGGCTAGTAGTGAAGATTTGGCTGCCAAATGGCAAGCCGCCTTAGACGATGAATTTCTTGATGACGACGATGAGCTCTTACCAGATGAGGATGAGGATACTAATGACAAGGCTGTTGATCCAGCTGCTTTTTTTGGGAGTGACGATGAAGGATTTCTGGATGACGTTGAAGAAAGCGAAGGTGCCGGTGGCTTGAATGGTCACGTGACTGGGCTCGATGCTGATCGAATGAAACCGCAAGCTACTAGTAGTCGCTATACACCAGCAGAGGCAGTTCCGGTAAGCCAGCCGCAATCTAACAAAGCTTTTGCACCGGCTGCACCATTCTTGACCGACCTTTCGAGATCGAATACTACTCCAGAAACTTCTTTGCCATTCAACCCTGCTGTTGCTATGGGGAGTTATCCAGTACAACAACGTCCTGAATTACCCAAAGCTCAAAGTTTTGCCGACAAAGCTAAGGGAGGTTACGCATCTCCTTATGATTTGCCAATGGAAGTCGTAAAACCTCGTAAACGAGTAAGCACAAATCAAATGAATCGTGGGTATAACGCATCAGCTCCTCCAGCTCCTCCCAGAGCTGCTAGTTTGAACAATCCACCACCAAGTGCATATCCCCTTCAGCAACAACAGCAGTCTGCGAACTCTCCTCCTATTGGGCTCAGTACACGAAAACCGAAGTCTGGTGCGGATAGTGGTTTCTTCGAGGATCTTCCTATTCTTTCCAGACCCAAGGCTGCTCCTCGACACCAGACTACACCTGCACCTTCTCAATATACTCCATCAATCAATGCTGGGCATCCACAAAACTACTCACCCGCTTCTGTTCACCCTCCTCATTCGACACCAATTCATCAAGAAGCGACCATGCGACAACCACCATCCCTTCAGCCACCCATGCAATCACCTCCAATGGTTCAAGGTGGCTTGATAGCTCCTGAGCGTGTAAGTCCTTACGCTTCTATCGCATCGACAGGTCAACAATTGCAAACCTCTGTACCTTCTGTAACATCACGATATTCCCCGGCGCCACCACCTTTGCAACATTCAACAAGCGCTCCAGTACCAGTTATACAGTCTAGATATTCTCCTGCCCCGCCTCAACAACGGTCACAATATGCACCATCACCGTCAGCAAATCTTCAATCACCGCCGCAAGCGATATTACCACATTTACCTCGAACTTCGAGTCCATTGGCTCACTTTGAGAGAAGCCAAGATGCGCGCGGGCATGGTCACGGTGTCGAGGTCCCAAATTATGATCGTCGTAGCTCATCAGGATATGAGCCTATTTTGAGGACACATCCACTTCCACCCACCAGAGAGCTCGATGAAAATGATGCCGGCGTACCGCAAACTCCAATATATGGTGAACAGCCAAAGTTTTTTGCTTCACCTGCACAAGGAATGAGTTCGGTTTCTCAAACACCACCTCCCAATTCAAGCATTGCCGCTCGTATGGCTAGGTCACCTCCGAAAAGGTCGTCGCCATCGCAATACACGCCACAGCATCCTTCTAATACTCTGAGCCCACCTCCAGCTCATGGTTTCGTCCCACCGCCAAGATCCCAAACACAATCTCCTGGAAGAGCTTTTGGCGGATCTCGACTTGAAATGAGTATTCCTGAACCATACCAAAGGCCGGCTTCCATTGAGGCTCTATCCCCTAGGAACGCATCTGCATTTACCCCTACTCAACCAACATTTCACGCCCCTGGGCGCCTCAGAGCACCATCCTTGGTTAACTATGTCGCCCCCATAGATGGCCGTGAACATGATTCTTTGCAAAGATGGAAAGGCTGTCCTGTTTTTACTTGGGGTGTCGGAGGTACTATGATTACATCTTTCCCCGTAGATGTACCTCGATACGGTATGACTTCAACAACACCCATGGTTGTTAGAAGTCCTGGAGAAGTCAAAGTTCGAAACGTTAAAGATCTCGATCCATTAGAAAACAGGTTGACAAGCTTCCCTGGCCCGTTGAAGGGGAAGGCAAAGAAGAAGGAAGTTCTATCTTGGTTGGCATCTGGTATAGAGATATTGGAACAAAGTGCATCATACCTAAGATCTCTCCAAGTTTTGTCTCATGATGACAAACGTACTGAAGAACGTTTACTTCTCTGGAAAATTTTACAAGTATTCATCGAAAATGACGGTATTTTGGAAGGGAATCCTGTTGTTGAGAAAGCTGTTCGAGCCGTCCTCTCCCCGGGTATCGAAAATGAAGTTGGTCAAGAATCGCCATTGTATGCAACCGGAGCAGATCTTTCCGGCATCTCATCGTCATCCACCAATCCAACAACGGCTGATCCCGTCGACCCTGCTGCTGTAGATCGCATGAGAAAGCATCTATTGAGAGGAGATCGAGAGAAGGCTGTTTGGGAAGCTGTTGATAAACGACTTTGGGCACATGCAATGCTCATTTCAAACACTGTATCAAAAGAACTTTACAAACAAGTTGCTCAAGAATTCGTACAAAAGGAGGTGAAGAACGTCGGTGATAATACTGAGCCTCTTGCTGCTTTGTATGAGATTTTTGCTGGCAACTTTGAAGAGAGTATCGACGAGCTCGTCCCACCATCTGCTCGTGCCGGTTTCCAAATGGTCAGCACATCTACATCATTGACTTCTTCGAAGGATGCACTTGAAGGTCTTGATAGATGGCGTGAGACACTTGGTCTTGTTTTAAGTAATCGAAGCACAGATGACAGTAAAGCTTTAGCTGCCTTGGGAAAACTTCTTTCCGGCTATGGTAGAGCTGAAGCTGCACATATTTGTTACCTGTTTGCCAGGACTTCATCTGTATTTGGAGGAATTGATGATCCGAGTACAAATGTGGTACTCATTGGTTCTGATCATTTGAGGCAACCATTTGACTTCGATAGGGAATTGGAACCAGTTCTTCTTAGTGAAGTTTATGAGTATGGTTTATCGCTCTCCAATACTTCTAGTATTGTGACATCTAGCCCTCATTTGGCAGTTTACAAATTGCATCATGCTGCAGTTTTAGCAGAGTATGGACATCGACAAAAAGCTTTAGAATATTGTGAGAGCATTGCTTCGACAATCACTTCTCAAACAAGAAGATCACCATATCATCATGGTCAATTAGTTTCATCTCTTGATGATCTTAGCAATAGATTAAAATCGTCACCCAAGGATGAAAACGGGTCTTGGATCTCAAAACCTAGCATTGATAAAGTCTCTGGTTCTGTATGGGCAACATTCAATAAATTTGTTGCTGGTGACGAACAGGATACTACCGATACTATGTCGAATGCTGGAAGTCAGGCTGATATTGGCCCATTCGCACGCATTGCTGGAGGTACTCCAACTATAAGCAGATCGCCGTCAGTCGCAGATATTTATGGTAGCTCATATAATGGAAGTGGAGGTTTGGGTATTAATGGAATCATGTCAGCATCTCAACCACCACAAACCAAGGCATCTTCGAGATACGCCCCTGGCGCAAGTTCTACTTATACTCCACAAGGATCAAATGAGCCACCAAGTTCTTCACATGGTTCTCAGCCTAGAACTTCATTTGAGGGTGGTAGAACATCAGGTGAATTCCGTCGAAATATATATGACCCACAAAGACAAATGTCTTCAGAATATCGACCAACTTCTCAGCAATATAATCAAACCTCTAGCTTCACGCCTCAATCTAGTGGTTATAGCCCATATACTGGTGGTGATTCTCCTTATACTCCACAAGCTATTGCTTCTGCAATCGAAACTCCAACCAATTTCGATTCACCGCAACCTATGAGTTTTGATGGACAACCTTCTTATCAACCACATATGGGAGGTGATGAACCATCTAACAATGGATACGAACCCCCATCCTCAACTGGATATGAACCACCGACTGGAAACTCTTATGAGCCACCCTCATTAAGCACAGGATACGAACCTCCATCATACGAGCCTAATTCAATGGAGCAACCTGATTCGCCGATCAGCACAAAGCCAAAGAAAAGCTTCATGGATGATGATGATGATGACATTCCTGCATTGAAGGCGCCCGTAGATACAAGTCGAGAAAAGACTAAAGCAGAGAAAGATAGAGAAGCGGATGAGGCGTTCCGCAAAGCCGCTGAAGCTGACGGTAAGTACATCTTTGATTCAATGCATTAGAACGATACTAAGAACTCTCTAGCCGCAAAGGATAAAAAGCCCGCTCCACAAAAGAAAGGCTGGGGACTTGGTTGGTTCGGAGGTGGTAAAAAAGAAGCTGCTTCATCCGATGCCGTACCAGACAAGAAAGCTATTAGAGCTAAACTTGGAGAAGAAAGTAGTTTTGTTTATGATCCGGATCTTAAAAGATGGATCAATAAAAAAGCAGGGGCAGAAAATACCCCTACTCCATCAGCAACTCCACCTCCACCAAGAGCTACAGGTCCACCAAGATCAGCTAGCGGTAGCGTGATGCCCATTGCGGCAGGTCACTTAAGCATGCCCCCACGATCCGTTAGCTCAGCAAGCGCACCACCTCAAAGAGCTTCTAGTGGTTCTGGTGATATTGGGAGTTTAGCTGATGGTGGGCTGGTGAAGCCTCCTATGGCCCCAGCAATGGCTAGGACGCAGAGTAATGGGAGTGCCATGGGTGGAAATTTGAGTGGATTGACGAGTACTGGAAGTGCGCCACCCACTAGACCAAGTACGGGAATGAGCACCGCATCCAGTATTGATGACTTATTGGGGCCGCTAACCGCCGGTTCAAGGAAGGGAACGGTTAGAAAGGGTAAGAAAGGGAGAGGGTATATTGATGTTATGGGGGATAAAGCTGGGGGAAGTAGCGGGAGTCAAGGCTGAGGATTGAGAGATGAGGGTGGTGAAGGTGTATTATAAGTGTATGCATGAGAAGTGGGTTGGCTAAGGTGAAAGAGAAAATGAAGAACGGGAACAAACGACCTTGTAATTTTGTACGAAGAGCAGTGCTATGATACATGAAAAATGAAGATGGATGGATGAAATAAATGATACCATTCGTTTCTGGTTGCTTGTTGGGATTGGTTAATCGTTTATTACAAGCTTAGATAGATGAGGAATAATTACTCATTTTGTATTTTTGATTTATCTGGGTTGTTGATTGATGTTCGGAGTGTGAGTGACATGGAAAGATGTGCCAATAAGCAGCACAATGAAACTGAGGATAAACTATACAAACTCCACGCGTGTTGAAAGACGTTTCATTTCTTCAAAATAAGAACACCACGTCGATTAGACATAAAGGTACACCCGAAGGGGAATAAATGACTGAGCGTGGTCCTTACCAGCACATCCAACAATAAATACAAAACTCCGAACATCCAGATATATCCAGCCCAGTCCACCCCTTTCCCATCCAGTAGGATCTTCTTTATTTGACGACGATCATAACAAAAATCGTCGTTATACCTAAAATTTATCCGCCATCACTCCCTCCTCCACACTCTCTGGATCCAAATCAACGACCGGCTTCAAACTCTTCATATTAATTGGCTTGGTCAAAAAGATATCAATACCGCTCATGGCAGCGTCTCGACGATGTTCTTCGGTACCAAAACAGGTTAAGGCGACGATACGCACACGGGGGAGATTGTAGAGGCTTTCGTGATCACGGATGCAACGCGCGGAAGTGAGTCCGTCCATTATGGGCATAGATATATCTGAGAGGAGTTAGTGATTTTTGGCGGGCTCGAGATGGGTAAGGGTTGGGAGAAGGGAGATTACCCATGAAAATTAATTTGAATGAACTGGGTGCTTTTTTGTATTTCTCGAATGCTTCGAGTCCGTTGGATGCAGTATCGTGCGTCTCTTTTAATTTTTTCATGCTGTGGACAAGTACCTGGTACAGCATCAGAATGTTGGAAGCCAAGTGCTACGGGATGAAAGGAAGGGTGAGAAGGCTTACTTTCAAATTGATGATATTGTCTTCAACGAGAAGAACGACTGTACGCGCAGAAGCGTTGACAGTTGGTGCAGTAGAAGATTCCGATGTCGATACCAATTCTGGTTCTGACTTAACGATCTCAAGAACTGCTTGTTTCGAGACAATTTGATCCTGCTCAACGATCCCAAATTTATCGGTGGCGACTATCGAAGGCCCTTCGATGGCTGACGGCTTTCCAAGAATCTGTGATTTTTCTGGGGTAACAGAAGCATTTTCTATAATTGCCAGCTTCTCCAGATTTGAGGAGGAATTCAGGCCCACAGATTCTCCACACACAAGCGGTCTTTCGGGAACAGAAAACTGTTTTTTTGAACTTGTATGTCCTTCTAAAGTTGCACCTGCCTCGTGCAAATCGGGCGCACTAGTTGTGACATGTTCCTCCATGTCCTTTCCGTCCAATTTCCCCTGTATATCGATCAATTGAGGCACTCCATTCTCTACCTTGGACCAATGTGGCAATCCCCCTGGAAAAGGAAAGGAGTGATAAGTCACGACAGGCTCTTCACTTGATCTCATATCGACTGCCGAGTCCGTTGATTCATTTGAATGCTTACGTACTTCGAATTCGGGTCTCGGTGATTCTATAGATTCGCTGGAGTGCTGACGCAAGACCAATTTGGGCCTTTCTTCCTTTTTGACATGTTTGGAATCGAATTCAGTATTTCTAACGCCGGGGTAATCATTACTAGATGGCGTGAGTATTGGGGTTGAACCTGTGCTAGATGGTAATCTGGATGATGTGCTGGATGGATCATTATCATTTGGTGTAGTGTCTTTGGATTGAAGATAGTCGATACATTGTCCCAAAATCCTCGCCAATTTGTAGGGACCAAAGCTAAGGACAAGTCAGAAACAATCATGATGTGGTAATAATGAAAAATATTGATAGAAGAGATTTCTCGAAACTTCAACGGGAAGGATCTACTACTTACGGTTGTGTCAGATAAAATTCACCTTCTTCTTTATCCAAAGTTCTCGTGGTATCCTCAAATACAATCAAAGGTTTTTGTCGAGTTCGGTCCGTCCGATGAAGTTTTGATTTCAAACAAACAGAAACGACACCGTTAGCAGAAACGCTAGAACGAGATTTCCGAACAACCATTCCGAACCAATCACCGGCATAATTTGCAAACGCAGACCTAATTGCAGTCGTTCTTCTATCCTGTGCAGACCGCACATCTGTAGGTATCTCGCATGGATCCGGATAGTTATCAAGGCCGAGAAGACACATCGACAATCCTCGGCAACGATCTCTTGTCTCTCGTATCAGTTTTTTGCTGTCTGTCTCTTCATTTTCATCAAATTCCGCGGAATGTTTGATTGGAATTTCCACTTGGGCAACTGTACCCGCACCGACTGTACTTGATATATCAATTGTCCCGTCGAGCTCATCTACCAATTTGCCAACGATGCAGAGGCCCAATCCTGTACCAATGCTCATGGGATCTTCCTGTACAAAAGGTGTCCATAATTCGTACTTCAAATAATTATTGGATATACCTTTCCCGGAATCTACAACAGACAATCTCGCAACTTGACCATCTTCGGTTTCATATGCTGTCAGACGGACTTGAACATACCCAAATTCGGTATATTTGAGGGCATTTTGGAAAAGATTGATCAAAATGCGCCTCCAACTACTTATCTGAGAATTAAAGGTCCACGAGCTTTGCCAATCGATTTCAAGAACAATTACAACATTACCTGGCATGTGATTTTCATCTGAGATTGGATCTAGGTGGGTGGTGTCGACGGAACGTGGACCCTCGAAAGTTAACTGTCGGAAACTTTGTGCCGCTGAGACTCCTTCGATGACAGTTTCAATGAGATTACTAAGATCGAAATCGGCATTTAACCCGTTCGATTGTACTGGGAGGTCCTTCATATCCTTGGTATCTCCTTTGTTTGTAATTTTTGCGTAATCCAAACTGTTTTTTTGTGTTAGCAGTGTTTAATACGACACAAGAAACTTTTTCATACATGTGATCCATGGTATCCAACAAAACTTCACCACAAATGGTGATAGAACGAATCATATCATCTTGTTCGTCGCTAGTCGAAGTATCTCGAAGTGCTTCTGCACTGGCTAATACACTGGATGGGAAGGTTAGCTTGGTAGTTCATATGAGAGATGATCGAATACGAACCCATGAAGTGGGGAGCGTAGTTCATGAGATACCACAGAGATGAAGTCAGATTTCGCACGATCTGCAAGTTCAGAGTCTAGACGGGACTTTTCCGCCATAATACAGTTCCCAAAAGCTGTAAGATAGGTGAGATCTTCAGCGGTCATGATTCTGAGCTCTCTTGTGGTCCATGCAAAGCTTCCCGCAAACCACTGACTATGCACATGATTAGAAATGAATATTTACTGACAGAGTAATATTGGAAAATTGTTTTAGGAGAGGTCACAGGCCAGAATTCTTGCCTCTCATGAATGGTAGAATTTATAGCCGCACAGGTAAATACTCACTCTCGCTGTTGGTCTCTCAGAGGGAAAAACACGATTGTGCGTGCACCAGGACAAATTTTTATCAACTCTGCGACCCAAGCTGCGACAAATTCTCTGTCAGGCTCGACATTCCCATTCTCGCAAATTTCGAATGACTCTGGTTCTAAATCAAGATTTAAAGATCCATCTTCATGCAAAACAAACATTCGACCTTGGCTATAACATGTCATTAAGCCCTTAACAGTCGCCTGTGTGAGGGTGATGTTCGTAGGCTCATCCAAATGAGAGGAGTTTTGATCATGCCTGATTTTGCATCCAAGCAATTCACTTGTTAAAACCTTCCCTGCTCGTCTACCTTCAGGTCTTATCTCATCCAAAAAAGCTGGCACTTTGATCACGTCTTTATTTTGAGTCCAGCCTTGAGACTTGTCATGAGTTGCACTGGAAACAATTTTATTCTTGGATGCAAGTTTGCTTGCTGAATCTCTGAAGCATGCATCAACAAATAAAACCCCATCAAGACTCATGGCCTCAAGTATTAGTTGACTCGCTCGGGAGAATACCTGTTTGAGTCTCGTGATCGCAAAGGTTTCTTGTCGAGCGGATTCCGTCGAAGAGGTTCTACTTATACTGGGCCTATTTCTCTCGATCATTCTAGCCTTTTCAAATCCAGACGAAAAAGAAGATAACTTGTTGGTTTGATTTGGTGGGCTAACCGAACCTACTTGTGTTTGGCGAATCTCCATTTTTTCTTTTGTTATTGATGATGGGCCAGGTGTGTCAATTGGATGAGAATGAGACGCAGTCTGAGGATCCATTCCATTTTGTGAAGTATCTTTTAATCCTTCGCCTAAGTTGGATTTACCAGCGACAAAATACCCCAAGCCTTTAACCATCTTCTCTCCCCTCTCTAGATGGTCTTGTTTTTCGATGAGAACAAGGTGACTCATAATTGCTTTTGCAATCTCATTTAATATGATAAATCCCTCCTCGTCTAGTCCCTCCATTCGTGGTTTGTTGTCTACTACACAATATGTTCCTATTACAATATTTTCCGGACCTAATAAAGTCGTGGAGTCAGAACTAATGCTAGTTTTGGGAGTTATTCCGCAGCCTTGGAATACAGACAATGACAACCCGACAAGAATGGTTTTTGATGAGAAAAGTGAAACCCAAATGCGTGGCAATCTTAGTCCAGCTGTTCAGGCTTTTCATGGCTAGTTGATCAACATGAGAGGATTAAGAACGAATCTGAGGATGACTGAGTGCCCAAGGAAGCTATGTTCAAGGAATAAATCGATCGAACAACTCACTATATATAGGTACCTCGGCATAATATCTCATATGCGGCCATTCCGCAATGTAGGGGCGATTTTTGTATTTTTCGATAGCAGAGAGATCATTCATTACATACTGAGTCTGATTTGCGGTAACAAAGTTTGTTTTCACGTTTCCAGTGTCGTCTTTAGCCCTGAATATTTGAATAGTGTTTGGACATATTCCCCAATGCATATCCAAAATGCGGGCCCCAAGGAAGATCTCGTCGCCAGGTTTTGTAACATCTCTTTCATGTAAAGAGACACTCCTTGTTGCTTCTGCAATGATATATTGATTATGTGAATCCATAAGAGAAATAAAAGATCTTTCAGTATTTAATCGATACGCGCCGAGCTGCGCAAATGCTGTTAATGTAGGATCATGACGAAGTCGCTTCGAAGAACCCGGTCCCCCTGTTTCGTTTTCTTTCGGGTCCTCTGCTATATCCGGCTGTTCTTCTGCTTCACATGTTGTTTCCGGTAGTCCCCTCCCATTTGTTTTGATATCATCATCTTCACTTTCTCTGGTGAGCTTCCATTTCTCCGGGGTATAATACCTGACAAAAATTTAAAAATTAGCCTGCCTTTAGCATGTTTGACCACTCTTACCTCAAGAGATTCCTTACTCTTTTTCGTTCTCTGGTTTTCACCTCTTCTGACTGATCAGCAAATGAAGGCATTATCGCTCGATATAGTGAGGGTCAAATTGTGTGGATTACAATAAGAACGACGAGAATAAGGTTAGAAACAAACATAGAGCACAACAATAGTATGTGCTAAAGCCACCATACTATTCCATGAAAAGAGCGAGGTATCAAAAAAGGCAAAAAAGCAAAGAAGCAAAATGAATAAAATCAGGAGGGAAAAGAAGGAGGGATGGTGTATAGATCAGAGCATTTCGAATGTCCGCATCTTTCCCTACGCACTCTCCGCAGGACGCACGTTATGGTTGTATGGACTTGCCACAACATTTCTTTTGGTGGAGATCTCGAACCTTGTAATCATATTGGTAGGTGATCATTGCTAAACTAAACACAACGCTGATGATACCCCGGGAAAGGAATGTCGGAGTAGAATTGGGTTTGAATGGGATTAATGAAGAAGTCCGCGTACCTACAATTTCTCAATGGCGACCTCTCCATAACTGTTGACATATTTTAGATGGGAATATGCAGTGTCCGCGATGTAACTAGTAGCACGAAAGAGGATTGATGTGAACAGATGTGCTGTAGTGCCAAAGCTGGCATTCCGGGGAAACTTCCGCGAGAGAGTCTGTGCCACAACGGCGCATCTATCTATTCATGAATAATACAATGAATAATTTGTGCTGTCAAACCCTGATATTATAAATAGACCAACGAAACTTTGTCGGAGGTGATGGCGCATATGCCACTGGTTCGTTTAATTGACTTTTCCCGTGTTAATGACTCGGAAGTCTATTTAAGGGTCCAATAAGATTATAGATTAGTTATGCAAAGAGCTCGCTGAAGACCTTTTAATTGCGTTGAGTTCAAAATCGTCCCACAGTGGCAGTCGGTAATACCTCGAATTCCAGTCCTACAGCAACTGTTTGACACAAAAATTGACTGGCAAGCTCCTCGGCATGAAATGCTACTTTTATCATTTTGTTTTTGTTGCCAAATTTAATTTATCATTGATCGACTCTTTTCAATACTCAATCATTTGGAATTCGAGGGCGATTTGTGACTCAGGCTCTTCTCAAACTGGTGTCTGATTTTCGTAAAGGCGGCGGTGGCTGTTACACAGCGGGAGCTAGACAATCTCGGATGTTTATAAGAGAGATACATGACTAGATGATGTACTCTTCCGAAAACATCGGCATAATTGAGCTGATCGTCGGGCGCAGGAACCCGTTTCATGCCGGTGATGCACTCCGTGCAGCTTTCGCAGCAGTAAACAAACCGTGTATCTAGGAAGGGAAGAAATTCGGCGGCTTTCTATTCGCTGAGCTACTTTCCGTAGCCTCAACCGAACGTTCACAATTGAGAGGTTCTATTACATTGAAGGCCCTGAAAATTTTTGAAGTTCTTCGTGAGCTTGTATATCCTCTTGAGGTTCATCACAAGTCCTCCACAAAATCACTTTTTTTCACACGATTCATGAAGATATCGAAAAAGTTTACGTCAATCGTCGTTGTGATTCGGTCTTTTCCAAAAGTTCTCATGTCATCCTTGTCGGCTCTAATATTCAGATCGCTCCTTCGAAACGTTGTCGAGCTCGGAAGACCAATGTAATGCCAATGATTGTTGTCTGTCGGATTATTTAATTTTCAGTTCTACGCTTTAATTAGCACTATACAGCAAAATAGAAGCGAGTGGTTGTAGCCGAGCAGCGCTAAAAGAACACCTCTTCAAGTGAAATTTAACGGCAATTGGAAGGTGATCAATCGCATCATCACCACATCCAATCGTGTTCTTAAAGAATGTTGTGAATGTAGATTTTTATTCAGGAACATGACATAGATTGAGTGTCTATGACATATACAACACTAAATCATGTTGCTCCAAGACAAGTCGATCTTCCTATCTCGTGCGGGTAAACAGACCTATCCCACAAAATAACCTGACACAACATCCATTCAAATTTGTACATCATATGCACTGAAATCCATGAACTCTTTCTCTCATCAATACTTTTTTGTTTTAGAAGTTTTGTTGCATGTCTCATTCTCTTCGCAAAATGCCTATCTAGTTCCTGTCCTGCTTGCGAAGTCTATGCGGCCGTATATTACCCTTTCCAATGACACTTGGTTTGCGTCGATATGATCTGTGTAAGGTTGCAGGAATTGGAAGGATTGATGACCACCAATCACTCATTGCGCAAGTGCCACAATGGAATCCGCGGTGAGTCTCTTGGTCGATCTGTATATGGTCCAATTGACTAGAGCCCGTAGAATTTACAAATTTCAAAGATATTTCGAGAGATTGAGAGATTGTTATATTTCTGATCAAGTATTAGTACTTTGTTTTTATATTTCCCTGGGGCAGATACACACACTCTCTAGATATGGCAAAAAGAGGAATCAACGCGATCCCTTGGTTACATCTTATCTTCACCTGTGTCTCAACTGATACGCTTCAGAAAGGGATGAACTGCAATCAATCGTTGAATTTAAATGTTCAAAGATCAAATGATTTGTAGTACCCTTAAGACATACGGGAATCGTAGCACTTTACCTTATTTTTATTATGGCTGTGGTATGGAAACTAGTATAGAAGCAGTGGAAGCAGTGTAGCTCCTGGCTTATGACTATATACATCGGTACCATTACCATTAATATTAAGTCTGTACAAGAGATACATAACTTATCCATCTGGATATACGTGGATATTTTTGTCTTTTGGTGACTTTCTCATTTCGATCAGAAACGGATGAGCAACTCCGTAGGACTAGTCATGTAATATCAGAAAAAATCAGTTTAAGAAGACCCTAATTTGAATGAGAAGGAGAACAGAAGCACACATGCATCACCTACTACAATAATCAGTCTACTCATGAATTTTTCTATTTCTTCAGACATATCTCGCCGAACGAAATCAGTATGAAAGCTGTAAGTGAGACCATGTAGCCTTTAGCCACGCAAAGTTTCACTGTCTATACGCCGGTGCTAGTTTCTACAGTGTTCCAATAAGGATCAGTGTCAGTCTAGATTGGGAGATTTCTGTATTATTATGACTTTTGGACGATGAATACAAAGCAAGAAATTAAACAGTATGTAAGGGAACTTGAACTTTTTGAAAGAAAGAGCTTGCTATATTTACTCTGATATATATTGAGTTTTGTTTGAAAGAGGTAAATGACTTCCACCATCTAATTCTAGCAGATACATATACTGGGCAGAAGCTTGTGAATCGTTAGAACATTCGTTTTTTGGTATCTATCCATGGAGTTCAGTAACCGTCATATTTTCAAACAGTATCCCATATCTAGTACTCCTCATCCTGATAATCTTAATTACGCCTCCCATTCTAGTAGCCATAAACTGAGATATAGCTAGCCGATGTATCGGTATCACATCCTATTAAGGATCCATCCAATGCAGGGTCCCAACTCTCAAAGTATTCTTTCTGCCCATAAGTCGTCATTCTCAAAATTTTGAAATTCGATGGGATACCGATATCTAATCTATCATGATGAGACTCCCAAAGCGATGTGTATAGGAAGAGTCATGCACGGAAAGTATCTCAGCAGTGAGAAACGTGAAGGAAGTTGAAGCATTTATGTTTTAGATTACTCCAAATTCATGGTGTCAGAGGATGATTTGAATCTGTGAGTCGCATTACAATTCTTAGTTTCAGATCAGATGTATTCTCCTATATCCAACTGTTGGTAACATTTCGTCTCCGCAACGAATGTGACTTCTCTATTGTTTGCCTCTGCTTGTACACAAACTAGTCAATAAAGCGTCTAAAATCTAGTGATCTTTATTCAGTGATCAAGAAATCCGGGTTAATTGCATCTAAAACGGATAAATTCTTACAAGCATTCGTTACTCGATTTTAATCAAAGAACAATCGAATAATATAAGTGCAAAGGGACAAGTTATGGCTTACGTATAGTACTTCCAGCCGCTGATGTTGTTCTATTTGGGCAAGACATCGAGGCGGCATGTATGGCGAAGTAGTATTTTTACTTGGGCAGTAACCCAAAACCCAAAGCAATCACGGGTTTCTTCGTGAGGAGAGACGCCAAGGAGTGCGGGGAGAGCCGCAAATAGCGTGTGTTAGTCGACGGGGCCAGAACATTTTGCGAGAGAAACCTCCTAGCCGTCTAAGCCTGCTAAGGCAGCTGGACCATATTGTGCTGGACTGCATGAGGTTTTTGCGACCATAATCATCTCTCAATGTTGTCTTCGTCCTCTTGCTTCTAATGCAAGAATATTTCATTGTCAATCACGGATACTTCGGCTCGTCATGATTTAGTCAACGATGATTGAGATGGTGTTTTATCCACATAGCCAATCGAAAGTGGATGCTGAATACGTCCTGATACAAATAGAGACTTGCACCGATACCAAAATGTACCATATACCCGCGACTTACAAGAAATCCTTCACCGATGATTCAACTCTTCAAAGACAACATGAATCGGGGTTTTCCAAATCAAATCCAATCACGATCTAGATTGATCTACTAACGCAATAATGTTGCTTCATTGGGTTCCGATGTAAGTAAACAATTATCAAAGATAGATTAGTCCCAGGGACGTGGTTTTTCCTCAACAATAACTGTGAATTGTATAAGAGACTCTCATCGCCGAGCTTTCAGTACCCTTCAAATTTTTATTCCTAATTTCATTTCCTCTTTGTATCAATCATCATCTCAACAAAATTATGGGGGAAAATTTTCAAGATTCTCCGCTAGGTCCATCCGACCCCAACCCCGTAATTATAATTGGAGCAGGTAGGTCCAAATTTGGCCCTAAGAGTGGTCCTTGCGTATCAAGCACTTGCTCACTATTTTATGTTGTCTCATAGGGTGTACTGGCCTTGCCATAGCACAAGGACTTCGTAAAGTTGGTATACCACAATCTAGCAACGCGCAACTGCTAATTGCAATGTCAGGCAGGAATTCCAACAATTGTATTCGAGAAAAATGCTGGAATATCAATTCCTGGTCAACGGGATTGGAACATGGGATTTCATTGGGGAATGAATGCCTTGAAGACCTTGATACCAGAATCTGCCCTTCCCAAACTACAATCTTGTCAAGTCGATCCACATACACCCACGAAACCCCTTGATACCCTTTCATTTCTTAATGGCTCAACGGGAGATGTTATGTTTGCTCCAGAGATTCCATATTTCCACCGACTACGACGATCCAAACTTCGTGCACTGTTGACCCAAGATCTCGACATCCGTTGGAACAAAAGATTAAAGGATATAATATTTGCGAATGATGGAAAAAGTACAACTTGTGTCTTTGATGATGGTCAACATATAACTGGCAGATTGGTAGTTGGTACGGACGGTGCAAGATCAGCTGTTAGAAGACTACTTCTAGGGCCTGAACAATCGTTGAATACACGACTTCCATATGCTGCTTCGTTTGTGCAAGCAAAATATACTCGAGAGCAGGCTCTTCACCTTCGCTCATTTCATCCTCTCTTCCTGGCTGGACCTCATCCCGATAATTTGATGGCATTCTTTGGTTTGCAAGATGCTCCAGATCCGGACAAGCCAGAAAGTTGGACGTTCTTCTTTTTTATCTCCTGGAATTCAAGTATTGAAACTCAAGATGCAGAATCCAAGATATTTGATAATGCGGCACGGTTGAGACAAGTTCGAGAAATGGCCAAGGGGTATGCGGAGCCTTGGAAAAGTGCATTTGAATGGTTACCCGAAGATCAACCAGTTTGGTATTTTGGACTTGCTGTGTGGGACCCGAGGGAAGAAACTCATCGATGGGATAATAGAAATGGAAGAGTGACGTTGGCTGGTGACTCTGCTCATCCAATGACTTATCGTGAGTGCCAGTCCTCTACTTGAAAAAATATAAACTGACCTGTCGATAGAACGCGGTCAAGGTCTCAATCATTCCATCACTGATGCCGGAAATCTTGTCAAATTACTCAAAGCAGATTCTTGTCAAAGCTCTGCCATTGCTAAGTATGAAGAAGAGATGATTGCTAGAGCTGGCGAGGAAGTACATCTCAGTGTTATCAATACAACAATGCTACACGACTGGTCGAAGGTATTAGAAAGCCCAGTATTCAAAAACGCTTTGAGAATGCAGTCATGATCATTATTCACTATCTTCGACAACATCCAGAAATGCTGCATGTTA
This sequence comes from Botrytis tulipae, assembly GCA_004786125.1. Lineage (NCBI taxonomy): Eukaryota > Fungi > Ascomycota > Leotiomycetes > Helotiales > Sclerotiniaceae > Botrytis > Botrytis tulipae. Next base: position 105,146 of record PQXH01000071.1, read on the forward strand.
CTGGTATGAGAGATAATGGATTTGGGATTTGATTACCAACGATCATGACCAATTTTATCATTAATTTTCAGGAGAAAAGCTCCAGAATCCTAAAATGCAGACTTTATTCCAAATATCCAGAATCCTCGAAACTAACACCTGGTCCTTCTATCATATATTCTTTCGCTAGTCAAATCTTTATTCACGCATGCATCACTCAATTCGTAGAAGTAAGAGCAATCATCTTCTAAACTACATTAATTAGGTAGCATTATCCGAGCATCTCCGTCCGGTATGACTCTTACATTTCATTCCTGTACAAATATATTATTCTCCAATGTAGTTTGTTACTCGGAGACCTATCAAATATATGGAAGGAGTAAGAACTAAACATGAAAGAATTCACCGCAACAATTCTCCCTTCTTATTGACCCCCACATGATTTTGTTCACATCCATATCCATGGAAAAACCATCCCTGTTTCTAGACATCAAGAACACAGCCTTATCTTATTATTTCCCATCACTCTAACGTCGTACGGCATTCATGTATGCTAATCATGAAACCCCCATGATTAAAAACGTGTCCCCCCCGTATCCCGCAGAAATCTGACAATACCTCCCGAGGTCCTCTTAGAAAGCAACTCCCAAGAGTCCCGGATTTCTCCCCAACCTCATCCATAAAGCCGAGCCACGAGGCCAAGTCAATTGCTAGTATTTTCCCTTCTAGCTTGTGGTTGCACACCCTTTCCGTGCCTTCCGTACGCATGTCAACAAGGTTCCTCTCCCACGTAACTCAATATGGAAGCGAACGAGCCTCAACTTTGGGGGCTATTAATTGTATTCACACATGCAATGACTTCTCAACACGCCAGATGGCAAGAAATTATGAATGCTTATGCTAAGAAAAGGTACTGTCATCTCGGGGCTTTCTTGGTCTCTTCTGTAAGCCTTCTTCTGCATCATGCTGTCTGCGCTCCATATCGCAGTTTTTGGTCCACTGCTGTCATCCAGCACTACTTGATGGTTAGAATGGCTATGTAAGATCTATATGACAGGGGAAAGAAGTGCTAGGTACCGAATCTTTAGCATACGAAGCTTGATACGAGAAGTACCGCGCCGTAATTTATTGGAAGGAACGAAGTTAATGTATATACCGTATGCTCCCGTCACTCTGCTCGGTTATCGATCCACCCTCGGGAATGTTTTCGTAAGATTTCCTAAATTGATTAGGAAGGGTGAGTGGCTGGGATATATCGATTCAGCCCCCAACTTTCGGCACACGATACTTTTGACGGTTGAATGGGCGAATTGACGGCGCAAATAAAAGATCTGGCTAGATATGTATTGTAATCTTCCCATTTAGAATATGAGAAAAATGTATACACACACATCTATCTCAGTTTGATGTCGCGAAAGTTACGCAGCTGTCGCTATTGCAATTTGATATTCGGTTAGACTCACGTTTTGTTTCCACCTCTTTCTCCCAGATGTGATTATGACAAATCTACAGTGTAAGATCTCACAACATGATAACCCACCGGATGACTCCTCGAATAGCATCACATCTAACGTACATTTTGAATGATTATTTCTGGTATACGATATAGCACGATCCTGGAATTATATGATCTGTGAATGGAAGAATGAAATTGATCGACAATCAGGAATTTGGATTCACCAGATTTGATATCTATTCTTGCCCTCACTAATTTGCTCCAAAAAGTATTTACACAACACTAAAAGTGTAATGCAGTATCTACCAGTAAGTACATAATTGTCCCTTGGACTCTATTAATAGAAAGCAAACAGAGATTATTTCAATCAGACGAGGCTTGGCGTCACTTTCACTCAGGTTTCGATTCTCTAATCTGTCGCGGGCGCTAATTGATGACATCCGTAACCTATCAATCCTTTTTTCGCAATCCAAAACATTTCCCAGCTCTGATTTTCTTCCATCCTTCTGGCACCCACTAATTTTATTGGGATTTGCCCAGGCTTTGAACTGCCGATAAGCCCTAAAACTTTTTTTAATCCCCCCCAAAACGTGTCGCTTCAAGCATGATTTATATCACGAGGTAACGTTCCATTGTTGTGGAGATCTGGCTGCTCACTGCGGTGAGCTGTGTACTACTAGATAGTTTTGAATAAGATTCGGAGGAACCCATCGGTGAGCATTTTGATAGAGATGATACTATATGATCTTGTTGCCAATGGAATTTCTGCCTTTGTACATCCCGGAATGGCTGTCTAGGAACCTTGAATTCAGGGCTTGGAGGGACGAATTTGTCACAGTGGACTACTAATGATTAATAAATTAACTTGAAAGCTACAGCGCGATGCCGTGATGCCCGTTATGATCTCCAAAGCTTCTATTTCGTCAAATTGTCCAAATCATTTGTCACTATATCGTACATTTCTCAACCTGAACACGACTGACTCGGTGGTTCTCGGTGGACAGGAGAAGGCAGTGCTAAGTTGATGACCTATTCATCACCTAGTTGCTTATTCATGACGATGTTTACTCAGCCAGAGCCCCTCTCCATCAACCACCATCATCATCTTATGTGTTCATTTGCCAAATTATTGTCAAGTTTGTTCAAATGAACACAGTATTCGAGTTGGTTTCTAGACGGAGAGAGTGCGGAAAGGATGAGAAACATTCGGCAACAGCCGTGTGTCGTTTGAGATTCAGAGGCGACGATGAGGGGAGGGGTGCGTTCACGAATATCAGGTTAGACAGATTACAGTAAGCAACAAAAAGATCTGAATTTCCGGAACTCTCTTAAGTCATTAACAAAGTCAAGAATCGGCACATTCTATGTGACTGTTGTTTCCATTTAATGAATACTAGAATAACCTCGCGAGCTCGACAGAGAGAAATGTACGACTCCCCCTTCCGAATAAATTTACAGTAACCTAGAAATCTATACTTTACGCAACGTAAGTACAGCGAGGTTATCCAAAATGACTCAACACTCCCATGTAAAAATTATAGGCCTGTTCATTATTAGCGACGGTCATGAAATGACGCGAACTCGGGTTCGGGGAACTTCACATCGCTTGTATGCACTGTAACTGCCAAACCATGTCAAGCAAGTAATCGGTCAAGTCTTTGGATACGAAAAACGAACTAACATGAAACGGCCTTGTGGTAGACAAGATCTGCTAGGGTTTGGCTCTGTCAAGTACAACTTACTTTAATAAGATAATCTCGTGTATGTAAGTATATTATTCATTGAGATAGTGGGGGTTTCTTCAAGGCCATGTTCTCAGGTCGGACAAATACGGCAATCCTCCAAATGTCAAAAATCTATTCACTGTGATTTTAATATATTATACGGTAGATCCACCTTGCGATGAAGTGAGAATCCCGATCCGGGGAATCCTAAACCAAACTCCCATTGGCATGATCGTACGAATCCCTTGTGATTCCACAAAAGCACAGCGGCTGGAAGTGCTCGTACTCTTTTAGGAATCTTGACGAGTCACAAGTATGTATCCACATATCAAAGCCTTCAGAACTTCCTCTTTGGGACTTTCGGTGAATGTTATGAGTGATGACTGGTCCCGTTAGGAGTAAGTTCCATCTCGTTTTGTTTTTGAATCGTCTCAACATAAGAAAACAGAGATAGCCTGGTACCGAGAGACATGGTGGTAAGCTTACGACGTTTTGGTCAGGATATTATCGCCTGTTTGTCGTTTTTTCGCCTTTCCCTTGGGGCTTGGGAGAATTTGGATCTGGTAACTGAGAAGTGAGTATTTTAATATTAAGTATTGAGATGCCCTTGAGATCCCTTAGCTAGGAAATAGATTAGTTCCGCGCTTATCGCCTTGGCTTTCATTAGAAGAGCCGTTGCAAGTTCAGGTTCGGGCCAAGCAACACGTAAACAAGAAACATACTCCGTAGACAAAAATGAACTTTCAACGTGCGCATGTGCCACAGCTTCTCCATTCTCTGAGTATTAGAAATTTTCCGAGAGAAAGTGGAACGCTCGAAATAATCATGCATGCATATTACACAAGCCACAAACTGTTTGGTCAAAAGAAAGACTATTTCAACACTTTTACCCACCGCACATAAACTAACCTCTCACGCGCTCTTATTCGAACAATCGAACTGGGATATAAATAACCGACCTGTCACTGGCCCCTGCAGATAGATTAGATCATAGGGCTGAGATACACCGGTGTGTTGGAGAACACAGAACCTTGTAGCCTTAAGGCGAACAGATACCAATTTCTATCGAGGTTGATTGGAGAGCGGAGAGTGAGATTCGTACACACAACATAATACAATCCTGGAAGGAAACGTGTTGTGGACGATCGGTGGATGAGCAGATGAGATGTAAGGTACTTTACATGCATATTGTATTGCATTGTTACTTTCCGTCTCTTCTCACAATTATTCCTTTTTAATTTTCCAACCAAAATACATACCCATGGTGAATATGGAACTTAAACTCGATTAGAGCTTTGTTAACATTGAACAACAAGCTTCTTTGGCGCAGTGAATCAGCTTTCTTTACAAAATACTACCCTTATAAGTAGTCCTCTAAATAGACGCGCCCAAATAATCTCGGTTCCTCCAAGTCCCAAAGAAAGGGCATTCAGGGATCTCGGGGATGGGAATGGATTGTGATGTGATGGCCATGGCCATGACCCTTGCCCCGCCAAAAGTACATGTAAGATTTAGCAATAAGACTCCACTCATAGACCAAAAAATAGAATTCAGGACATGTAATCACAACTGCAAAGGTTCTTCCATGTACAGTAACTGCGAAGCCAGAGCGTACAAAACTCGGTTCACGAAGGAGGCTGAGAGCTTTGCGAAGTACCCGACCCAACCTTATGGACTATCTTACAACTGGGTATCTGACAATGCAGCAGATGTGTACTTGATCTTAGTTTTTGCGACTACTAAACCAAGTGCGAAAACAAATGAGGATTATGGATGGGCAGACTAGGGAACTTTAGGACGCTATGAGTGGATTTGTCAGGATTTGGTAGGTCATTTGTCTGGAGTTAATGTAGGTTCATTACTCAATTCCTTATTGCAGTATTTTTCTTACACTCTTACCTACCTAGGTAGTCACTGCCTTGAAATACATATTTTGTTGTGTTAGCGTAGATTTCATATGGATTTGCATGGGTCTCGTGGGCTCCTCGAACTCCCAGAGTTGCTAACTGGGGCCAGAAGAGGATGAGGTGAGGCTTTGTCGTCATGATGAGTTGAGAATGCGATACTGTTATAACAATTTGAGAAAGCGGACGAGGAAGAGAGAAAGTATATAGAGTAGCATCGTTTCCTGTGTTGAGGTTTTTATTTTCATCATCATCAACAGCCTTCACTACAATACAAGACAAAGTTTCACATTACATCAAACAAACAGTCTCTTACTTAAACTTACTGTCGAACGCACTTCAATATCATCTACTTGACAAATCTCTCCATATCAATCTCGAACATTTGTATCAATACACTCTACTATCACATCAAATTATAACTCATTCTTAAAAATGGCTGCACAAACTTCTACCTCAACCACCTACTCCACCTCCACCTCCTCTACTCCCCTCAACTTCGGACGAGGAGGTTACAATGGACCCAATAAGAACGACGAAGATGGAGACAGCTTCCGTCCTACCATCTCTTCTCTCCGTCGTGGAGATGATGATGAGGAAGAAGATGGACGAGGTGGATACAACTAAATGCTGCCTACTCTCGTTTCTTTATCGTGATCGGATAACCTGATAAACATTTATTCGGTTAAACCCCTTCATCGCATCATATCCATTTCATTTTCGGCGGTTTGATTTCGAGCGATTCAGCGATCCATCTTATCTGCATAGCACAGACGGCATATACAACCATAGACTTCTAGATTGGCAACACAGCACATTAAATATCTAGTCTCACGACTACATCACAGCATTTTCCGGAGTTTTCAATTCGCATATATTTCTTCCTTTACACGGCATTTGCATCTCCACCAACCCTTACTTTCGATTCATTTCAAAATCAGACCAAGAAGTTTTCATCCTCACGGGTTTTCCTTTGCTTTCCCTACTCTTCTCTTCTTTCACAACGCAACGCATAGATTTATCAGCATATACACGGCAGCATACACACGGAGTTATCATTTTATCTGATTTTCTTCTTCTTCTTCTTTTCAATTTTCTTCTAGCATATTCCGAGATTTTTCATTACGCACCTTCATTACCATAGATTCAACATGCATGTTGGGGCTGCAATTCAGATTGGCGAGTTTGGTTGCATTGCAGGCCGCATGCACATCGGGGGTGTGGTGGAACGAAGTTGGTAACTATTTGGAGGAGTCATAATTCGGGGGCGATATTAAAGTTTAAAGATTGGGATTGGAGGGATTGAAGGAACGTCGGCTGAGAGATGAATCATGATGATGCATTTGATGGAGTTTTCTAATTTTTTTGCCATTTCTCGGGTATTACAGTGCATTGCATTACATAGAGCTTGTTTTCTTCTATCACTCTTTTGGGTCATACTTCTTCTTGTATTATTAGTACATAAACATTTATACTTAGCAAAGATATATCAAATCTATATTTCCATCTTATTTCTATTGTCTATTTTGTGAACATGCGTCTTGATTCCCGTCTCTCGTCTACTTGCCAACACAAAATCTGGGGGCCAAAAAGTTAGTCCACTGTACGTACAAGATACGAGAGAAAAATCCGTTTAACTTACTTTTCAAAAACCACACCTAGAACTTCTTCAACATCGCCAGCCTCACCCCTACCTGTAATTCGTGACAAGCAATTGGCTGCGGATCTAAGATGCTCAGCCGCCAAAACTATATCCGCTTCCTGTTCATGATCGACATGCTCTTGTGCTTCATTCACAAAGTCTAATAGATGGGCTGAGCAGGCTGTGAGAAGCTGGCGCTGACGTTCAGTAACACCGAGCAAATCCTCAAGTTCAGTTGGAAGAGATGTCATATTGCCGAAAAGAGATACCATTTCGTCGACGAAATGACCAATGCTTCCTTTACCCGTTAGTGCCTGAGCATTTTTACATGAAATTGACATCAACGGAACGGCAGATTGATCAAATCTGCCTTTCTGAGACTTTTTGAAGTCATTTATAAGTTCTGACAGTATTCCAGGGGTCACTGAATCAGATTTATTAATAACGACCATAGATTTCGAGGCTCGAGCCGCTATATCGAATGTTTCATGATCGTAGCGAATTTCCCACCCGTTCTGAATATCTGACCACTCTATACTGGCGAGGGCAATAATAAGATCTGACTCATTTGCCTTTGCTTTTGCTCTTCGAATGCCCTCTTGCTCTATATCCCCAATTATTGAGTCATTCTTGGCGCTTCCAATTTGTGGAGCTTGAGTTCTCAAACCGGCTGTATCTGCAAACGTGCACAGGTACCCACGAATATCTAAACCAACCTCGACAATATCTCGAGTAGTCCCAGCTTCTTGACTAACAATAGAAGCTTCTCTACCAACAATTTGATTTAGTAAGGAACTTTTGCCGGCATTGGGTGGTCCCAGTAGAGCAATCCTAATTCCCTTCTTGAGTAATTCACCCCGATGACTTGCTGACTCATGTGCCGCAATCGATTCCAACATAATCTTAACTTGAGCTGTGACATTTGACAATAGCTCTGCTGGAGATTCATCGAAATGTTGGTCCTCGGAAAAATCAATCAATGCCTCCAATTCCCCCCGCGCATACAATAATTGTTCTCGCCATGCTTCATATGTACGACCAAGCTTCCCGGAATTTCCTCGCACAGCAGCACGCCTTTGCTGCTCTGTCTCTGCAGACAATGTATCACTCAATGCTTCCACTTGCGCCAAGTCTAGCCTATCATTCTGAAATGCACGACGTGTGAACTCTCCAGGTTCAGCATATCGGATCTTCGCAGGCGAGGCAGATTGTGGAATTGCGCCTAGAACTGCTTTGACTGTAGCTGGACCTCCATGCACATGCAACTCGAGGACATCTTCACCAGTAACGGTTTTCGGCGCAGGGAAATAAAGAACTAAAGCATCAGAGTCGAGAATGTTTGGAATCGAGTTCGCCGGTTCATACAGGGTTTTAACAGCAGCATATCGTGGTATTGGGATCGATTTAGATGGGCACAAGCTTTTGTAGATCTACCATAGTCAATATCAAACACTCATCAAGTGAAAGGAGGGTACCGTACATCGAGGCATGCGGTGCCAGATATACGTATGATAGCTATGCCGGCTCTGCCAGACGCCGTGGAAAGCGCATATATTGTATCGTCTACAAACCCATTTCTACTTTCCGCCTTTGTATGTAGAAAGGTCTTGGGATTTCTAGATTGACCGGTGGATATTGAGGTAATGGCAGGTCGAGCTGAAGAATAAACTCTCCGGCTAGCAATTATATTGAGTCTGCGATGAATGACATTGTGCCGTAAGTGCCTGGACCTTGAAGGTACACTTCGAAGCATTGACAAGCATCAACTTTGAGTAATTCCTCGATTAGGTTTTCAATTGATGACAAAAAGGCCGAGACAATAAACAAAGTGCCTATGGAATCCCACAAGCTCGCGAGGACTATCGTAGAGATCTGCACATTTGGTTTGTCTGTTCCGCCGGAGAATGCTACCCCGCTCCCGGTGAGCTTGTTTGTTTCCGAGTTCGACTTGGCTACAAATAAAACTGCATTGATGGGACTCACTGGGGGTTAGCTGGTACCTAAACATATTGCAGTAGGATCCTGAACGAACACGAACAACATCTTCTAAATATGATATTCTATACAGAGCATTCAAATTTTAATAACTTTGTCTACTATCCTTATACACCTTGATGCTAGTACTACGATTACACACTCACAGATCCTGAACCTATCCGAAGGACTTCAACGGATTAGCTATTTTACAGTAAAGCCCTTGTCTTAAAATCCCCCATGTTCATTAGATAAGAATTCTGCGGCAAACCTGACGAGGAGGGTCGTTTGTATCCCTACGCGCCATCAACAAACAATATGATAACCACCCCCTTAAATAAGAATTCCGTATAGAAGTAGACACAATGCGCACCATCATTAAGAGAACCTCATTACTTTATAATAGCTTTGATTTCTGGAAACTGTGGTTCTATGCTTTTGACCAAACAAAAAGATAGGAATCATGCCATGCATCACGAATTCGCCGCCTGGATGGATGGATGAGGTCTGTCCACTGGTGGTCCCTATTTCGTCCGTTGCATCTGCAAAGTTCTTTTGGTAAGATAACAATGTATAGCATCGACACGAGAGATACTTCTCTTACTTCCAGCGAAAGGGAATGGACAACGTCATGGGCAATAATCAACTTGAAGCCTTCTTTCTTAGATTAAAGCTTCATCGATGGTAAGATTACTTGGTACCAGCCTGCAAAAGCCAGGATTCTCATTCAACTCGTTTTAACACCATCTATAATCCAAATTATTAAAATAGCTGTGATCGTATGCCTTCTCACCTAGAAAATATATTGAATGTTTCAAATGAGAGAGAATATCGAAAATGTTGATTTTCATGTGAATGTGGCACAAGATCACGAGTTGGTTGAAGTCGCCTGCCGCGCAAACACCAAATCAAACCATGATTCTAGGACGAGACAATCGCGTCATATTACTACTATCAAAGCCACAAACTACAGTACGATACAACCTCAAGATATAATGTTTTTCATACCGTCGCTGTCAACTTGATACTTTGTGATACTTGAAGTTATTCAACTAAATTCGGCTTGACTGCAACTTCAGTGAGACTCTCAAAATTCCCATTATCGTGGCAATGACGTCGTCTTCTGGCCCCGCAAGACCGGTATCGCCGAATAGCTTCTATGCTCTGAGCGACGACGAGGAGGGCGATTATAATACTGTTACATACACAGAATCGGGTAGAGGGGTCAAGTTACTGTTCTCCAAGAGCAAGGTAATTATTTCCATCAGCTCGATGTTTCAAGCAAAGTGCGGGGTCGTTCAAGCAACTTGTTACTAACATCACAACCACAACTACAGGTTTATATTCATCCTACTCCATCCGCGAAAGATAACATACCCGGATACATAGCTCTACTGCAACAAAAGTTAACTCCAGGCTCGCGTCCTACATCTTCCTCCTCTAAAGATGCAAAATCTAAGACCTCCGCCTCCTTACTCCTGGCATGGCTTCCAGAATCATCTCTTGGGGATTCCTTGAATACATATGTGAAGGTCGATCTTGCAGAAGACGATTCTCCACCTAAGCAATCATATCTCGTACCACCTCCTCCAACCACCACCACCCATTCTGGATCCGTCGGTCATTATGCCTTCGCGATACCTGTCTCGCAGATTTATAGCCTTCTCGTACGACCCCCGAGCTTAGGATGGTGGTTTGGGAGTGTCATAATAAACTCTCGAGCAGGAGATTCCTTCCCTGCACTATTCTTTCATGACTCGGAATGTCAATCCACAATTTTACAAAAGAAGAAGAGGACGAGGGAATCATTCGATCCATTTGGCGCGAATGGAGAGATGTTTTGGGGTGGTGATGAGGTGTTAAGGTGGCTGAGACGATATGTTGAGATTGAAAGAAGTGGTGCAGAACCTAATATTTACTTGGTGGAGCCTTCGGCTGAAGATAAGGAAGCGTTTGGAGACAAACCAGTCACATCTGCGCCAGTGAGGAGACCATCAAGCAGTGGTGCCAGGGTTGGAAGTGCTGCCGGTACAGGTTCGAGTTCATATAGAAGTGCACAGAGAGACGCTGGGATGGATCCAGTTACAAAGTTTGTAAAGGAAGCAGGGTGGAATCTGATGGAGAAATTTAGTAAGGTTACGACATTCACGAGAAGGACGGCCGATTCAATTGTTGAAAACCCAAAAGTACCGCCACAGGTTAGGAGGTTCATGAAGAATCCGGAAGTTCAAACAATACAAGAGGAGTTTGATAGTGCTAGGATATACTTAGCGCGATGGGCTATGGGTATCGCAGAGCAGAGTGAAAGGGATAAGAATCAAAGGATATGGACAGCCAGGGATGTTTTAGAAATGGAGGAGACAGATGTCGGCGATTTCGAGTTATTGGAAACAGAAATGGGTTCTTTGACTATGAGGGAACAGAGGAAGCCCGTAACATTTGGAGAATGGAACAAGTTTTTCGATCAACGGACTGGCAGATTATCTGTTACCGTAGATGAGGTTAAAGAAAGGATATTTCATGGTGGACTCGACCCAGAAGATGGAGTTAGAAAAGAGGCCTGGTTGTTCTTGCTCGGTGTTTATGAATGGGACTCTTCAGCAGACGAGAGAAAAGCCATCATGGCAGCTTTACGAGATGAGTATGTGAAATTGAAAGGTGCTTGGTGGGACCGTTTAATCGACTTGGGTGGTGAAGGAGAAGAAGGGGAGTGGTGGCGAGAACAGAAAAACCGAATAGGTAATAAAACTGAATATCCTATCATTCTGAAGACTTGAAAAGGCTGACATATCCCATTTCTTGGGGTTCACACAATAGAGAAAGATGTCCATAGGACAGATCGTAACATCCCATTATACGCAGGAGAAGATACGCCACATCCAGACCCAAACTCACCATTTGCTGATGTGGGTACCAATGTTCATTTGGAGCAAATGAAAGATATGCTTCTGACCTATAATGAATTTAATCGCGACCTTGGTTATGTGCAAGGCATGTCCGACCTTCTCGCTCCAATATATGCTGTCATGCAAGACGATGCTATCGCTTTCTGGGGGTTTCAACATTTCATGGAGCGTATGGAACGTAATTTTCTCCGGGATCAATCAGGAATGCGTTCTCAGCTTCTCACTCTCGATCACCTTGTCCAACTTATGGATCCCAAGCTTTATCTCCACCTTCAAAGCGCAGATAGTACTAATTTCTTTTTCTTCTTCCGCATGTTACTCGTCTGGTATAAGCGTGAATTTGCATGGTTAGATGTTCTACATCTTTGGGAGGTACTATGGACGGATTACTTAAGTCAAGGCTTCCATCTTTTCATTGCTTTAGCAATTTTAGAGAAACATCGGGACGTGATCATGACACATCTGCAACATTTTGATGAAGTATTAAAATATGGTATGTTCTCATATTCACGGCATAAGATTCAAGGGTTCAAAATACTGACGAGATATAGTTAATGAATTATCCAATCAGATTGATTTGGAATCTACTCTTGTTCGTGCAGAAGCATTGTTCCGTCGCTTCCAGAGAACAGTCGAGGCTATTGATAAAAAGTCAAATTTCCCAAAGCCATCTCTTAGACACCGTGCTACTCAAAGTACATCACAAGTTGCTGAGCCATCTGGCTCTACCAGCGCATCAAGCGGTACAGATATGGGAACAGGTACAATCGAGGGTGCAAGAAAGGACAAAGGAAAGAAACCAACCAATGGGGAATTGGAAGACATGCCTGAGAGACCAAAAGTTATTAGCAAGGAGCTGAGAGAATTGTTGAGCAGGAAGGTGATGATCTTGCCTAGAAAAGTGGTCAGGAGGGAAGGAGAGGGTTTGGCCAAGGTGCAGAAGCAATAGTGGATTCGTGGGAAAGGAATATGGAAATGGAAATATGGGTCAGGCGTCTCGGTCATGAACTGTATGCTCAATGAGTTCTTTGGGTTGCAATGTTTTGGTAGGCGGTGGATGGAAAGTATTTGAGGGCCATGCGGGGATTTTTTATATTTTGGTCAAATGGAAATGGATTATCTACAATGTCTTAGTCATGCTACTGTTGTACATGCATAATATATCATTAATAGTACCTGGCAATGCTGCAATAACGGCGCAATGATTAGAGTTCAAGTTTCAGTATGCATATAGATGTTCATAAACTATCGCATTCCATCTTTCTGTTCTCGCTCCAAATCTCCATGGAAGCAATCAAGATCTCTAGCATCTCCGTATGTTAAATCGGCCACCTGTATAATCAAATATGTATTGACATATTAACACTTCCCATTTACTCCTTGTTATTGCTATACTACTCTCCCCTTTCTGATATAGATAATGTTTGAGCGGGCAAGATTTCAAAGACTAAGGTCTTTTGTGCACCCTCCACCATTGTCCTTGTCCTCTTGGTGAGCAAAGTTTAAGGTTCCCGTTGATGTATACCCTTTCGTTGACATCCTGGCTCCAATTGTCAGTACAATCCTCATTCTGTCCCCATTTCATGTTTCCCAAATTGATCATTTTAAGTGAAGGATCAAAGTCTTGGATACATACAAAAAGCTAAATAAATATCCCAATGTACTCATTTTGCCTTCAGTACCTCTGGATTCTTCTCTTGTGATTGTTTCATTTTTATGCACAATTGGCGCAGCAGAATTAGATGGTGAAGATGGCGGTGATGAAAGTGAGTAGATATCTGGTGGTATTATTACCCAATCATTCACGTCTTCCTCTTCTAATTGCTGTTGGGGATTACAATCAGGAGGAGAACGAGAACTGTGGTAAAATTCTGAAACAGAGGTACCTTGAATGGGAGGGGAAGGTGGACGCTCTCTGGTTGGAGGAATGGAAGTTTTAGAGAATTGACGGTGCGAGATAGGGTGGAACCATGGTTGGGGAGTAGATGATTTCGTCGAGGTTGAGAACACGGAAGGGGAAATTGAAGGAGATGGCGGCGCTAGGGAATCAAAATCTGTCTGTAAGGAATCGAACAAAAGTGCTTTGCAGAATGGTGGAAAATCAGAGGGTTCTTTGTTTGACGGGCCGGATGATTTGAGCTCGCGGTTGATTGTGGATGTGCTGCTATCGTCACATTCATACGAGTTACGGTTGAAACTCGAAGTAGTTGGAGGGGAAATATGAATTGGAGCCGGTGGTGTAAGTGGAGTGCGGGGTGGTGGACGAGTAGGAGGGGGAGGATAAGGAGGGAGAGTATCCGAATCTGAGGTTGATTCTGGTTCGTCGGAAAGGGGGAGGAATACCCAAGTGGGGGGTCGCGGTCGATTAATTATCAAGGTGGCATCTGCGGTTGAGGGAAGTGTATACGGCATGCTGATGGTAATTTGGGGGGGTTTAGACGGTGAGGAATGAAGCTTTCTCGTATTGGATCGGCAACTCGATTTCGCTATCGTTGGAGAGCCGTCTGCTCGAAACTTCGCATTGTTCAGAGAATCGAGATAACAATAAAATTTAGGAATCAAACCATCGAAATAAACTAGGATGAAATGAAGGTCACAATGACATGATGTGAGAAGCTCTCATTAAAGCGAGGACGCTTCTACATTTTTCGAGTTCATTTTCTTTGTCCTAATTCGTGGATTTGATCGACCTCTTTGTTCAGAGACTATCTAATGATTTATTATGTGAATTTCGGAATGGTTAGGAAGATGTGCCGGTCGAAAACTAAATGTTTCCCTTTGTTTGATATTTGATGCTTGCGGGCAACTCAACAGAGTATGGTATTGGGGGGGGGGGGGGCGGGGTTTGTTCGTAGACCCGAGTATGGACATTCGGAGAAAGGAATTGCCTCGAGGAATCTTGGAGAACTTGATGAATTTGGGATATCATATGATGAGGTCTGTATATCCTTGGCCGCATTGGCACAGCATTTGTGGTAGTAGTCTACTATGTATCAACTGGCATGTGAGTATGGTTGAGGCGACATCGATGCAAACATCACAAATCCAATGGTGTGTAGGATTGCGACTTTCTGAAATTCAAAATTGGCATAGAGAATAAGTTTTTGATACAATTGAATACCAATACATGGATGATTGATTCTAAGAAGAGTTTGTAACTTTCTCAGGTATTGATAGACAATATCCATGAAGAATGTTGAAAGGTGGTAGGTTTCCAGATTTAATCAAAGTACTCGCCAGCAAAGCAATTTGTACACATGAGTGTTTTAACTTGGTATCAACAAATAAAGTGCAACGACCTAAACTCATCGTACTGGAATACCAAAATCTGAAAATTCCTATTTGCCATTGAAAGAACGCCACAGAAATCGTTCAAATCGAATCTTGAACTCCCAAACTCCAACGTCCAATCCCCGAACCACCAATTCCAATATTGCCCCTGGCACATATACTAGACTCATGAAACTTTGTTCTACGAACAACATGCATTCAGTACTTTGACTATCAAGCGTAGACTCATGGAACGTCATTCTTATTCCCTGGACTGCGCATCGGGCACCTGCACAGCAGATTATTGAAAGGTTCAAACAGATGATTTGCAGAAAAATCTACGGCTTATTATTGTTTCAAGCTTAGATTTAACTGGATTTGTACTGAGTTTAGAAGAGCATCATGCTGCAGAGCAAGTAGTAGATCTTGCAGATATTCTGCAGAGCAGATAGGACCTTTAGTAGAGCACCTGTAGAGCAGATTATTTGCAGATCACCTACAGGTGCAGATTTCTCGCTAGGCTATTCTCCTCTTAGAGCCTATCCTCAACCTTTGCTTGTCCGATACCTTTAGCTTTACAATCCAATAACGCTCCTCTTAAAAGTGCCTCAATCGCATTCTTCATGGTCTCCGCATTGGTACTTGCAGGGGACTTGAATGGGTTCTCCTCATCTTCTTTTAACTGAGCCGCCGCATCAAGTTCCTCCTGAGTAGCAGTGTCTGAATTCATTTTCGGAGTAACACCCACAACACGATGTAGTTTGTTATGATCCGGTTGTCTCTCATAATTGGGACTTTCAAGAACATCTAACGCATCCAAGACAGCCTCAGGACATGTACCTAGAGCAGCTAGCACATCGTAGACTATGACTTTGCAATACTCCACAATTTCTTGACTTTCTGGATCCGGAAGCAGCTCGGGGTTTATTTCGCGTTCTCTCGTGTCGAAATAAGTGGTTCTTCTCAGTAGGAACCATTGCTGATCGCGATCTTTCATGATCGGAGCGGGCTTCCCATTGATCATCCTACATGCTCCTTTGTAGTAAAGTATGTTCTGAGGTGCTTCTATATCTCTCAAAGCGATTCCCAAAATTTGTCCAGTTTCGGCCATTTCTGAAAATATTGTAGGTCTTAGTGGTGTGCCATAGGCTGCGATCTTGCTATAAACCACCGAAGAGATTTCTTCTCGATCTAGAAATGAATGAAAATCTTGCGCTGATGGCCAATGAAAGTCATTGTTGGCAGCTCCTTGGTCAGCCTTAAGAGTACTGTGACTTGTCGGTTCTTTGCTGTCATCTCTGGATTGATCGAGTTTGTAGTTACCTTGTAGGACAACCTTGGCTATCACATGCTTCAAAGGGTGTGGCTGTGAGGAATCCTTTGGCCGTAATGATCTTTCAAACTCAGATATGTCTTGTAGAGAAGATATAAGCAAGAACGTTATCTTATAATTGTCTCTCTCGGCGTTGTTCTTGAGCTGATGTAAAAGTTCTAGACCTCTAGGTTGCTTAGGATAAGGTTTTTTTCCCATGACGCTTACAGGGAATTCATATAAATCTGGGGAAATGTTCTTTTCGGTGCCTCTGGTACCTTGTCCAACAGGTATATCCTCCAGACCGAGAAGATCAAGAGATTGACGTGCGAGATGTGCCCTTGCGTCTTCCGGTAGCAGGTTTGCAATAAAACCTTCGAGTTTTATTGCACCCAGACGATGAAGTTCCTTCAAAAGTATCATAGCCGCGAGATCATCATAATCTTTACCGACATCTGTCATGACAACAACGTGCGGGATATCAAAGTTCTGTTTACGCAAGGTACTGACAGCATCTATGATTTTTTGATAGACCGCCGTCTCTGTTTTGTTGAGGCCATCCGGAATAGAGTTGCGACTTTTTTGACCAGTCATATTGTGTTTCTGAAAAAAGTGTTCTAGCTTTGATGCAATCTGGCGCAGAATATTAGAAGTGTCGTGGATGTATGAAGTGGAAGAATCCATTCCGAAAATGATGTGGGAGGAAACTATATATGTTTCAATAATCCTGCGCAATAATGGTCATCGTATAACAAAGGTCAAAACTCAATCAAGTATGATCAATCAAAGAGGGGTGATTCATGTTGGAAAGCTGCAAATGTGTTTGAATGAATGAATGAAGTAATTCAAAGGCCTAGGTAACCTTATTCACGGGGCTATCTAGGTTGCTGCGGCACGAAGCCAACGGACAATGATTCCAAAGACAAGTATGTACCTTGGTGGTTAGATGAGGTAGATGTTCGGGCAGCACACAATAGATCCTTTTGCAGGCCAGTTTTGCGAACGTCTTATTCTTCTCTGGTGATTGTGAATACGGGTAATCTCGAAAGATTAAAAGTCAAATGGATGTAATGACTAAATAATGACATGGTAACCTAAGGCTGAGAATCTGGCGTTCTTCTAGGCGTTCTCGGTGCTCCACTCAATGATCCATGGATTCTAACAAAGTTCTTCGTAGATAGAGTAAAAGGCTCTCGAAAGACTCTCCCGAGTCTCCTTATTCATGGGTTTAGCGAAAGGCGAGATGGCTGTCCCATGCCCCATGCTTAGCTCAGACGCCGATAAGATTACCGCCGACGCCGACTTACCGATCCTGTAGCCTCGCCTCGCCTAGAGTACTGATCATCGTTTATCGTTCATCGCAAAGCCATTCCAAACATTTCAATCACCGCAGTCAATCACCTGCATTATGGATCTCTTATCTACTATACGAAAATCTGGTTCACGAGGAGGTGTAAACTTTAGTTGGGATGAGGTTCAAAGTTCCCAAGTAAGTAAACCCCGCCACAAACTAATCAATCGAATGGATGCCGTTTACTCACATAATATTTCCGCAGCACCGAGAAAATTACCTTGGTCATTCTCTTATGGCCCCAGTTGGTCGATGGCAAAAGGGAAAAGATTTGAATTGGTACGCAAAGGGAGATGCTGAAACGACTGGCAATGAGACTGCAGAAGAGAAACAGGCACGTGAAAGAAAAGAAGAGATTCGGAAAATTAAAGAGGCTGAGGAAGATGCGATAGCAAGAGCTCTAGGATTACCGGTCGCACAGCGTGGTGAAGCCACAGGAGCAAATAACGTGGAAGTTGGAGAATTAAAAAGAGTCATTAAAGAATCGGAAGAAGGAACCGATGATGCTGAAGGAATGGGAAAGGGTACCGGATTTGGCGATTATGTTGGTAATACTGATGGGCAAGAGATGTTGCAGGTAAAATCCGAGCCTTCAGAGCAGAGAGGTGGATTACTGAGGAATGACCGCAATAATGAAAGAACCAATAGATCCGGAGGGGAAAGAGAAGGGCGATCAAAGGAAAAAGATCGACGAAGACATCGAAGTCGAAGTAGGGATCATGAAAGAGAACGAAATCACAGGAAGCATCGACATAGATCAAGAAGTGGTGAACGAGAACATCATAGGCGTCGACATGATGCTAGTCCGCGAAGAAGGGCAAGAAGCCGTAGTCCAGCAGCACGACCCCGCAGATATCGGAGCAGAAGTCCCGATCGAAGACATCGATCAAGGAGAGAAGATGAGGGTTCCAGACCCAACAATCCACGGGAGCGCGTTCCTCGAAGAAGTCGCTCGCCAGACATACGAGGCAGAGAAGATAGGATGCCAGAGAAAAGACGTTAATTTCATTATATTTGGTCTCACATATGGGGAGTCATCGAAATGGCGTTGGTATTATAATAAAAGTATACCCATTTGTAGTATTCAGTCTACTCAATGACATATTCAGAATGCAAAGTAACGATTCAAAATTGCTCACATACTTGACGATATGATATCTCTACTTGATTTTCAACATTACTCGTTGACTTATACTCTACGTGGAGATTATCAATCTTGTCAGGGTATGCCATTCATCAAGCATAGCCTACTACCTTCTGCAGCCTTACTTCGTAGCCTTAGTCTGTGGAGCTAGAAGCCTTTCTGCAGGTAACCTTATCCATTCTCGCCATTTAGCCCACCGCGCTTTTGATAGAATTTGGGATTATTCCATTTCTTCTTGAACAATACCCGAATAATTTGATATTTTGCATTTCAAGCGTCATCTTTCGGTTATTCATTCATTAACTGTTGTACTATTATTTAATCCTTACATTCATTAGATTTTACCTGTTCTGGAACCCGCTAGAGTAAGATAGTGTGTCTCAGCCTTCCTTCTAGCCTTTCCTACGCTGGGAGCAAACAACCGCCCATTCACATCATAACTCCTTACTATAGACACTACTTCTCGTAGGCAGACATCATACGTACAGCAAGCCGTCATTCATATTAAAGTATGGTTCACAACAGATAAACTTCTAATTTGTTTCATTGTCTGATATATCTCCCCGAATTTATCGAGCTGCCGAGGGGAGGCAAATCGATACCCTGCGAGATCAACAACCCTCGTTATCGCCATGGACTTTACAAAACTACGAGCAGCTGCGCTGAACGATGGTGACGATGAAGAGGCCGTTACGGTTAATACAAGAGCTTTGATAGATAAAGTCCTAGCTAGATATTCTGGGGAATGGACAACTCTACGAGAACTAATCCAGAATGCTGCAGATGCGCAGGCAACGACAGTTACGATCAAGTTCGAGACGTTACCCTCTTTTCAAGTCCCAACCCCAAATACCACAAATCAATCAGAGATATTGAAACATGTCCTTCTTAATCATACGCTGAAGAGATTATTAGCCACCAACAACGGGCAGGCATTCGGAGTCAATGATTGGTCGAGGTTGAAGAGAATAGCTGAGGGGAATCCAGACGAAACGAAGATTGGAGCTTTCGGTGTAGGCTTCTATAGTGTTTTCGCTGATTGCGAAGACCCTTTTGTCAGCTCGGGAGATCAGGCTATGGCATTTTACTGGAAAGGCAACTCCTTATTTACCAAGAAGATACAATTACCTCCTAGTGAAGCGAATCCCAATACAAGCTTTGTCCTCGACTACCGGAACAACACGACGCCAATGCCTAATTTGCTTTCTATTGCCCAATTCCTGGCAACAAGTCTGACATTCGTGGCTTTACAAAATATCGAATTATATGTCGATGATTTTAAGATTATATCTTTGAAGAAGAAATCTGCACCAAGTTATGATGTCCCTATCGCGAGGGATGTTACGACAAGGTCTAAAGAAGGTCTCATGAAGGTTCAAAAGCTCGAGAGAGAAAGCGTACAAATGGATGCTACCTTTATGAATGTTGTGGGTTGGAAACCTGCCAAACCATCCACATCTAAACCCTCTTATGATAATAGCTACGGGAGTTCCAACGATGTACCCTCTCTTCGTTCCTTCTTTTCTAGACTTACCTCGAATAATAGCCAGGCTCAACAAAAAGCAAAAGCCTTGCAAGAGGAAAAGGCTATGCAAGAAGTGCTACTTGAAGATCTAACAGCTCTGACAACAACCAATGTATTTCTACGTGTGACTACGGCAATGATCAAGACTTATATTCAGCCAAGTTTCGCAGCGGAGCTGGAACGAGCGACTAAGAAACCACCTCCCAAAACAACCAAATTGGCCATTTTAACATCTTCTTATGATGAGACCGAAGCATCTGCACATGATAATCTAGTCTCAAAAAACGTTGACGTTTTTGCATCTGTTCTTCCGGGAAAGAAACCTGGTGGTCGGGTTTTCATCGGTTTCCCGACTCATCAAACAACTGGTGCAGGTATGCATCTATCTGCTCCATCTGTTATTCCGACCGTAGAGCGTGAATCTATTGATTTGAATGCTCGATATGTTCGGACTTGGAATCTGGAAATGCTTCGAGTTGCCGGTATTATGGCACGATTAGCATTTGCTAATGAAATGTCTGATCTGGCCGACAAGATCAAACGTGCAACTCAATCAAACGGAAATGGAAATAAGGTAACGAAGCGCGAGATTGAGCAATTTTTGCCCGAAGCTGCACACATATTAAGAACTTTTACCTTTGGAGATTCTACCCCAAGTTCTCAAGTTTCCCAAGTTATCGAAGAAGCGTTTTGGACAGCATATCAGAAGGCATCGATCGAAGTTTATAGTACCAGGAGTGTTCTTCCAACGACGAAGGTTCGGTTAGCCACAGAAGATTTGAGTGGATTTGTGGAGGGAATCCCTGTCATTCCGGATGCACTTGTCGAATCCGAATTCGTGAAGAAGCTGAAAGACTTTGAGCTCATCACCGAAATCACAATTGGCGATGTTAAGCAAGAGCTTGAGGCAAAGGCACTTACCAAGGAACAACTCATTCAATTTATCAAGTGGGCAGGCCATAAGGCTATCCTTGGAGAGATCGATGCCCAGACTATCCACTCTTTATTCGATGTTGCTGTTGCCACTCTAGGCGATGATAAAAATCAGGGTGGAATTATTGCGCTTGGCAGTGTCACGAGTTACCTGAATGTCAACAGAATACCACCTGACGCTCCGGTTCCTCCGACCACAATCCCTTTTGAGTTCACTCGAGAATGTCAACCGAACGAACTCCAGGCCTTAGGATGGGAGCCCCTCGAGGTTGTGCCGTGGTTGCGGTACTTAATAGAATCGAGAGATAGAAACGGCCCGGAACAAAACATAACAACGGCACCACAATTCGCTGCCAAAGTTCTTCACATCATCTCAAAGTCATGGGAAGGAATGGGTCCAAATTCCAAAGCGACCGTCACATCACTACTGTCAACTTTGACAGTGATTCCAACCAAGTGTGACATGAGAAAACCCGGCGAGGCTTTTTTCGAAAGTGTAAAGCTTTTTGAAGATTTGCCCACTCTAACGAATTGTCCGGGTGTCAAAGAGAAGTTCCTTGTAGCTATTGGAGTACGGAAAACAGTAGATCTGGAGACAATTTTCAGTCGACTTCTTGCACCTCCCACACAAGCCAAAGAAGGTGAGGTATCCAAGAACAGTCGCCACATGGACTTGATTAAGTATTTGGCCTCGGTAAAGGAAGATATTCCATCAGAAGATCTCAAGAGATTGAAAGAATCACAAATCTGCCCTGCCGAGGCAGGCCCTCCTGGTCAGGAATCCTCCCAAGGTACAGCTCGAATGTACAAAGTCCGTGAACTCTTTGAGCCAAAAGATGCACTCAGGGACTTGGGACTGCCAATACTTCAATGGCCAGGGCCTCCGTCTAGTTACCGGTCCACCAGTAACGAAGGTCGCTTCTTATCTATGCTTGGGTTGAGGTCTTCTCCTTCTGTTCCTGGACTTATTGATCTGATGTCATCGACTGATTTCATCCTCCGAGACAAAGCTATGGTTTACTTTATCGCAAACCATCACATGAATGGTTACGCGAGCTTTGATGTCAGTACCACTACGAAAGGAATTCTCCCAATCGAAGGCGACGAGAAACGAAGAGTTGCACCTCACGAATGCTTCACGAATGAGAAGAGCTCCGTTCTTGGTTTCGAATTATTGCGACAAGATCTTCGTATCCATGCTAACAAATTTGGTGTTGCCGTTGATCCCCCAATCACAGAATGCGTCAATCGACTAATCAAAAGTCCTCCAAAATCTCGCCGTGAAGCTATCACACTCTTCGGATATTTTTCGAGTAGACTCGGTGAGGTTGGTCTTAATAGTTGTGCTAAATTGAGTGATTCACCTATCGTTCCTACACCCGACAATCGAGAAATTACGAGCGGACTTTCCAATGAAAAGCCACAACCTTCTAATAAGATCAAGTATCTTACACCTCGACAATGTTATCTGGGAAGTTCTTCAGAATATAGTAATATTTTTGACTTTGTTGATTTTGGTACCGAGGCCAATACATTTCTTCTCAAGTGCGGGTCTAAAAATGAGCCTACCAAATTAGAACTTGCTGCTCTGGTTTGCCAAGAACCTGCACGTCTCCTTGGAATCATGCAAAGTCCTGAAAAATACTTGAATCTCCTCAGGTCTCTTGCAATTGATCTACCCATGCTGAGAAGAGACACGGCTCTATTCAGGCAGATGAGAGTTTCTAAGTTTCTTCTCGGATCCAAGGAAATCTCGGCTGCCAAGGAAACATCAAATACGACCAGTCTTATAGATCAGCAGGACTTTGATGTGGAAGAAACTGAGGATGCCCCCCTTAAGCAGTGGCATTTGGAGCAACCCAATAAGATTGTTGTTGTTGATGATTATAACAGCTACCGTCTCTTCAAAGAAACTTTGGTCTGCGCCCCTCTAGAGGATACTTTGGAAGAGTTTTATCTCGCACTTGGATCTACCAATCTTAGTAACATTGTACAAGAAGATCTTCGTGTTGGTCAGGCTGTTCCATATCAAGGAGATTCCGTCAAACTCCGTAAGCATATTCTTGAGAGATCAAAATTGTTCTTGCATGAATCACCACGTGAGAATGTGAAACGGGATAGTCGATGGCTGGAGAAGAACTTGACGGTACAAGTTGTCAGTGGCATACAAGTTCGACGATCCTTGAAAGGTCACAATTTGTCAAACACAGAAAAAAGGACTGCTGCCTGTATTCAAGAGCGATACAAAGGATTACAACTACTGGTAACTAATGCATATGATACTTATCAAATTAGTTTGGCTATGTGCAAGCACTTATTAGCTCGCCCACAACAACAGTCATATCTTACGTTTGAATCTTTTCTCACTTTATCTTTGCAGCAATTACGTTCTCGTGGTTACAATGTGGAGAGAATTCTTAGGGCCAAGGCAGCTGAGGCACGGATTGCCGAAGAAGAAAGAAAGAGACAACTCGAAACGGAACAAGAACAAATTCGGGAGCAAGAAAACCAATGGCGAGAAGATCAAAAACAAGAGATTGTCGCTTCCGCACAAGATGAAAATCGTCGAAATTCTCATGTTGCTATGCCCGGTGCATTTGGTTCCGATTCTCCATCACCACCTCAGGCTAAGAAAGAAAAGAGTCGAGGATTATTCTCAAATCTTTCGCGACGCTTTGGTCTTGAGAGTAGCAATGACGAACCAGTAAAATCACCGACACCATTGTCCATAGATGCTCCACCACCCCCTTACTCCGAGACTACAGGTCAGAAACCCCAAACAGAAAGTGTTACTTCGAACGGCGCCATCAAACAAAATCTGCTCAATGCTATTCAATCATCCCGAGCTCATGATTCCTCCGACCTCTTTTCTCCTCCATCTACCAACCAGGTTAAGGAGCAAGCTGAATATTGCGATTCAACTTCTGGTCAAAACCTCTCCTACTTTGCAGATGCTTCTAATGGCACCCGTATCTTCATATCTAACGATAGACAAAACCCCGACGGTCCCAATCTTACCGATTTCCTCGCTGCAAATGTCTCTGCCCTCAATAGCTTCGCAGCTTTACTTCATGAAGCCGCAGATATTTACAATTTGCCTAGAAAAGCTATCCATATTTTCTACGATGATCACGGGAATACTATTGCTTTCAACAGTCAAGGAAGTATCTTTTGTAACTTTAGGTTTTTTCAACAATTACATCTTAAGAAACTGGATTCAAAAAGTGGAGAGGAAAAAGTAGATGCGGGTGCTTATTGGTGGATAGTACTTGCTCATGAATTGGCGCATAATTTGGTTGGACCTCATAATTCTGATCATAGCTTCTATACGTGAGTATCCCCCTTTGTTTGTTCTTGAATGTATTTTTCGGAGGGAGCAGAATGAACGAAAGCTAACATTTATATCAAAAAAGTGAGCAACTGATTGCGAATTACTTCCCGAAGATGATGGCGAGAGCGAATAAATATACGATGGTCCCACCAAATACCGCCAGCGACAACGCCGGCACCAGTGGACAGTAGGGATCTATGAATCACTAATTGAAATTACCAATTTCAAACACTGTCGACAAAATGAGCGGATAGACTTGAGATGGAGTTTCCTATATAATTCTCATTCTTATTGCACATAATGTAAATATGTGTATCATTCTGCAATTCATAGCTATGGAGTTTATGGCGATTACATTGAAAGGGGTAGAGTGATACTTAGCGGACATATTTTGGGTTTTGGGTTTCGTTTGAGTAGAATACTCCATAGATAGATGTGTGTGCCTTGAATACAACTCTTCATCATTACCTTTGTATAATCAAGTGTGACAAAGATTTTCCAGACACAGTACTTGTTGATCATTCATTGCGAGATGAATTGTGAATCATCGAAATGAAATATCTGGATAAGAACTGCTCTGGAATTGGTTCAGTCATTTCTCAGACCTCGGATCCTGAAATCTGGAGAACAATCTCAGATCAAAGGAATTTGATTCCATGCACTTTTCTAGGAATCGTCCATTTAACACCCAACATTGACAGTGAAGGGTCGTTCCACAGGTTGTCATTCAGTCCTCAGAATCTTAATTAGTTTCACAGACTGACGTCACTTCTCTGAACCAGTCGAATTAAATCTTAACGTTGATAGCCACAGTAATAAGTCCTGACTTTTTGTTATTTACCCGATCCCAATAAGGAGATTAAGTTGGTAAATGTCCAGGAGAATTGGAATATGTTAGACATCTCCCTTTGCAAGCGATATACGTGTGGCGTTCAACATGAGCTTGATGAGTAGCAATAGTTAGTCAGATTGTTCATAATGAGAGCTGAGGGCTTTGGTGTACGATGGAGGAGTACATTTTGCTGATGTTCATCAATGTCAATAAAAAACTTATAGTAAATCAGCCTTTCCCTCACAAAAGCATAGTCATGCTTCCAACGTTTTGTCGTGTTGTCGACCCAGAAATGTGACAGTGGAGTAAATTGCCGACGGGAAAGCATCTAGGTAACCGACATCAATTACCGGGCCCATGAGATTACCGGATTTTGGGAATGTAAACCCCGTAAACTCCAGGAATCCTCCATATCTTTCTAGCAAACATGCGAAACCCTCATAGCGGGGGATATTGGCCAACTAAAGATCATACACCGCACAGTCTTCATCGTATGTTGCTGTCGAGTTGTCAATTAGGTACATGATTTTTCCGAAGTAAAAACTTTTCAGGGGTCAGTCGGATCGGATACACTAAACTTAGCGCATCGGGCTTAAGGTGCTGACAGGGGCGAGTGGCTAAGAAAGCTTCAACGGTCTAATAAACATACGAGCCATACATGTGGAGTATAGAGATTCAGACCCACCTATTTTCCTTGTATGATGCATTCATCATACATCATACATGATGGGTGTACAGAGTTATGATGCATGATACATCATCGGCCGAAGATATTATTCCACAGAATATTCAAGACAAAATAAAACCATCGGCTTTACAAAGTACATGGTCAATATCCAAAATCTAGATCCTAGTATTCAATGGAGCTAATATTGAAACCTTTTACGATGCAGTTAAGCATAGAGCGGCTTTCTATTTTGACCCCTCTTGAACCTGTTCTACTACGGATTTTTTGTAACTCAGTAAGTAAACGTACATCGACGCGTCTAACAGAGGAAAGCAGCTTTAGACTTGACGAACAATTCTTGACCGAAGTGGGTGAAAAAAACCTCCAGTATCCGCATTATTCATGGACAAGAGCGAGTTCATTGCACCTTTGCTCTCATGTTTGATGAGAAAGAGAAATGTGAACGGTTAAATTCTCCCCCTGAAGTGCCGACTATAACGAAACGAATGCCTTGACTACAAATTTAGATTATCACCATAGTTCCAGCCAATTCCATCTTTTTCCAGCATCGGACTTTTCATCCCATATCCTTGACCATTATCGACGGCTCAAGCGCAATTCCTAAAACTTCAACATTTCCGAATCAGGACCCAATCTTTTCTTATCTATCTACCTATCATGACTCCACCCAGATTTGTAATTCCGAGTATGGGGGCAAACGATGACATTTTCACAAAGGAAGGTGTAGATATAAAATCCAAGATCCAAATTTCGTCTTTCTTATCTTTTTTCTCATTCAAGACCTAAAATATACCATTAATTTCAAATCATCAAAAATTAAAACTCTCCTCAAAATGTCTACCGATTACAAGTTCCAAGGATGGATGGGTCTCGACTCCGAAGCAGCCAATGGCAAGATGGTTTGGCAAGAGTTTGAACCTAAGCCTTTCGAAGAGACAGATGTCGATATCCAAATCACTCACTGTGGTATTTGCGGTTCTGATATGCACACTTTGAGATCCGGATGGGGTGCATCTGATTACCCAGTTTGCGTCGGCCACGAAATTGTTGGAAAGGCTGTTAGAGTTGGATCAAAGGTTAAGGATATTAAGCTTGGAGATCGTGTTGGTGTTGGTGCTCAAAGCGGTTCTTGTATGAACCAAAAGGGAGATTGTGAAGCTTGTGCTGATGGGTAGGTCTTCTATTCATCATATTGGCGCATAATACTAATATACCTCAGTCAACAACAATACTGCGCTCACATGACCGGTACTTATAACAGCAAATGGGCTGACGGAAGTAAATCTTACGGAGGTTATGCTGATTACTGGCGTGGAAGTGGTGATTTCGTAATTAAGATTCCGGATTCAATCCCATCTGATATTGCGGCTCCTATGCTTTGTGGTGGTATCACTGCTTTCTCACCACTTGCTCAAAATGGTGCTGGACCAGGAAAGAAGGTTGGAATTGTTGGAATTGGTGGTCTTGGACATTTCGGTATCATGAGTGCAAAAGCTTTAGGTTGTGATGAAATCACAGCGATTTCAAGAACCTCGGCCAAGAAGGAAGATGCATTCAAGATGGGTGCTACTAGATTCATTGGTAAGTGTTCTAACTTTACTCGTTGCAGTGTAAAGTTTTACTAACTTTTGAATTTATAGCTACCGATGAAGAACCAGACTGGGCTACAAAATACGGAAATTCTCTCGACCTTATCGTCAGCACTGTTTCCTCACCAAAACTCCCACTTCAAAGCTACCTTACCCTTCTCAGATATCAGGGTAAATTCATTCAAGTCGGTGCCCCTGAAGATACCATTCCTGGATTCAACAGTAAGTTATTATTCCTTGAGTTTCAAAAATCATTGTTAACACAACTTAGTGTTCTCCCTCATCCTCAAGAAGCTTTCCATCGGTGCTTCGCTCATTGGTCCCCCACATGAGATTAAGGATATGTTGGCACTCTTCGCTGAGAAGGGTGTTAAGACTTGGAACAACAATGTTCCAATGAAGGATGCTAACCAAGCTATCGTTGACATGGAGGATGGTAAAGCAAGATACAGATATGTCTTGGTTAACGAGAAGCATATCGATGCTTAGAGTTAAGGTTTTGTGTATGAATAATGTAATGAATAGAAATAAATGATAGATTATACGTTTATCGGTTGAATCTGAATTTATGTGGTAGACCTTGACTTTATATGACACCCCTTGAGCCCCATATTGTAGATTTCGAATCGGACTGTTCAAACTTCATTCTTTTCAATCTAATCTGTCGAATCATAGTATGGTAGCAATAGGATGGGTTACTTTGGTCTTTACATCTAATTGAGCATTGTATATTCTGGCCTAAGCTACCGTTATCTACCTGACATTATCTCCCCAAATTTCCCTCGGTGGTCACCAATCGTCGAATTTTCCTCAGCTCATACAAGGCCCTTGCCTCCCCTCCTACTCAAATCTGACTTTCCTCCTCTTTCGTTTCTCTCATCTGCCCCTTTTCGGCTTCTAATTCTTTAATTCTTCTCTTCCAGTTACCATGTTTGGTACTCGCAGATCTTAGATCTTGTAAATAACCTTTACCTACCGACCGACGGCGGTGTCTAGGCTACATGGCTTTTCCAAGTACCCCAGATCTGATACCCAAATTAATTCTACTTACTCTTATATATGTCGATCCCCTGGAAACACTTGATTTTCCCACACCCTTGCTTTATCCCTGACTCATTATAAATCCTCCTGAGCATAAGCGAATGTGTAAGCTACTTTCATTTTATGTGGGTCGATCTTTCCATATATAGTTTAGGTCTCCGAGAATATAGACATATTGTTAATTGCCAGTCGAACAATGCGTAGTTTCAGGATTCAAAAATCATTTTCATAATCCATAAATATCCACGAAAAGAATGAATCGATCCCGACAATTCCCAGGCATTCCAAACCTGAAGTTTTCTCGATTCTCCCCGCCATCTCCACCTTCCCTCTGTTTTATTGCCGCCGAAGGTTTCACAAATCGAGTGTCTTCTCAAACTTCGTATCAAGGTTATGAAAAGGTATCTGTGTAACAAGATAGATTAGCAAAGGGATTATTGAGAAATTTTCAGTGCAGAACACCATGTAGCAAGATATAACACAGGTACTCTATAAAGTTTGACTTGTAACAAATAAATCTCGGACGATTTTACCCGTCGTTTTACTCGGCTGACATATAACCTTCAACTGTTCGCTGTGTGCAGGCGTGTCGTAAGTTTGTCTGGTTCATTTCGGTGACTGGCTTCAAGAACAATCCCAAGGGACCTAACATCGAGTATTAGTGATGTTCTTCATATACGAACAAAGCTATTCTTACTTGGTTTCGCACTTGTGGTTTTTCGGTATTTCCAAGGCATTCTTCACACCACTTCTATATGTCCGGCGTTTGAAGGATTGGTTACATGACATGTACTTTTGTTGCCTTCATGTGCAGTACTCACCTTGATGTCTTTGTTTACTCGGTCTCTTCAATGTGTAGTAGCCAATCAATCAGTCCCTTGACCTACGTCCCTGATTTTTCCGTACGCGACGGCTGATAAATTGGCCCGTTGACCTACCTCTCCCTCCCTGTCCGCATTTTGTGGATGATCAATCGGTTCCTTGACCTACCTCTCTAACATTTTCTTCATATGCAGTGGCAGATGCACATAGCATGAGCAGCCTGCATGAGATCCTAAGATATTCAGAATGTGGCATTAGCAAAATCGAAATCGACTGCAGGGCAACGAATAGCAAGACTCTCTTCATTGACATGGTTGCAAATGCTAATGGATTGATGAAAACTCTCTAAAGACTTGGTTGCAACATCCAAAGGACAACCTTTAGTTCCACGAGCGAAGAAACCGGGCTCTGAAATAATGTACCCCCTTGACTCGGCTCTCCGATTTCCCCCATATACTCGAGATGATCAATCGCTCTGTTGATCTACCTCTCTCACAATCTCCATGTGTACTATATCACACTTCGACCCTAAAGTACGCTCCATGATCCTGCTCAGCTTGTATACCTTTGTATCTTCAGCCTCACCCAATTGTACTCCTTGTTACAGACTTTCTTTGTGTTCTCGATTTCCCTCATCTACGGTATTCGAATAATCCACTTCTTGTTGCCTATCTTCGATTTCCAATCTAATCCTTCATATAGAAAGCGCCCCACCAATTGCTCCCTGAGTATGCTCATGATATCTTCCTTAAGTGCGGAGCTTGGTTCGCATCCTTTTGAATCTCAAATTACCCTTAATTTCACGGCTCGGGTATAAAGCCCTTTTCTGTTCTTGAACCTCTTCATGTATTACACTCCACGCATTGGCTCCTTGATACATCCACCTTATTTTCCTTTTTTGTTGCGGTCAAGGCATTGGCTCCTCCGCACGTAATCTCTATCCTTTTCGCGGCGCTAGAATAACTGTTTTTGCGGTTCGTCCTCTCATTTCCCTTTTATGCGGCACTCAATGAATTGTCCTTCCAATAATCCCTTGCGATCATCCCTGATTCTGTACTAAACGGATTGCCACTCAGAAATTCTCCTCATGTTCAGCACTTGACATATTCATTCCCTTATATATCTCCTCGGCTCTCCTTCAATGCGACACCAAACGAACCAGCTCCATGATAAGTCTTCTGAATCATCTTTAAGTGTGACGCTAAACGTATTGCTTCCTCCACACTCACTCTTTGCTCGACGCTGAGTCGGTTGATTCCTCGGTACTCCACCTTGACTTCTTTCATTCACGGTATCGATATTCAACCCTGCTAGGGATGCATTCATCTCGAGCATAAATTTTCGGAGCTGATGTTTGTACTTCCACGTCGCTTCTTGTCGTCCTTAGCAGGTATGGTTTTTTGAGTGGCATCCAACTTCGGAGCAGACGTGATACGGTCCATCACCTCTGATTTCTTTGATTGACTCTTGTCATTATTCCGGCACACAACACACTACGAGGTTCCCTCGTCTCTCGCCCTGCTCGTCGGGAAAAGCGACGACTAGACTAAGAATGGCTATAACCACGGCTCTCGCCCGAACTTCGTTTGTTGTTACCTTTTCTGCTTGAGCTAAAGCTACGGTAAGGACTTGACGTGAGGTTATATCGAGAAGGATGTTTGTGACGCTCGTCTCTGTCACAGCGATCATATGCTTGACCACTGTCTTCTGTGTGAAATTTCCGGTCGACTGATAAGTTTCGTGATTGAATCGTGTTTACATTCTGCCATGTCGTATACACGATTGGAGCTCAGAGAAAATAGAAGTGGGTTTTTGACACGCACCTTGACAGGCAGGTACACATCGGTAAATGGAATCGAGGTTGTTTTGGAGTGTGTGATTCGTCTGCTGCTCTGGTGGTAGTCGGTATGATACGCGTTGAATCCCATCGAATAACAAGAGCAAGCAGTCGCTGATAGGCTGAACTAACTTTATAGTCATCATTGCTTGTGGTGATTTTCCCTCCCATTCATTGGTTGCTTCAATGTGGTACTCTAGTCCTGCGAAATGTGCTCTAATCATAACTATGACGGATTCGTCAGTCTGCCAGTTACCCATTCCGAAATTGTAGAAGTCTGAGGCACATCCCTTTAAAGACCGATACAGCCATGTGCTGTTGTAATCGGAGTCGGTGGCATGTATCTTGGAAGACGTTTCATTTGCAAGATAGATTGTTTTTGACAACAGTATATATGAGGTCGCATCTTGATACGCCTTTTTTATAGCTCCTAGACTGTGGCATGGGTCGGGTGTATGTTTTTGTTGCTGATGAGGTGCTTGAAAGTGCAAATTGTATGCTGAGTATCCGGATTCGCTTGGGGGTGGTGGACCCAATTGACCAAGGGGACCGGGTAGTACCGTATCTTAGCCTGTCGCTCATTTTGTAGGTCGTAGCTATGGGGTGCCAAAATTGAGATGTGATTTCTCTACTTTTGGCGCACTGGTTCTAGTTTTAGGAGGTGCTGTTATATTGTGACCATGTTGCAGCACATGAATCTCTGTACACTTCCTCATATAAATTCGAAGTTTGTGTCGTCCAAAGCTTCTAGACTTTGCTTCGCAGTCCGTTCCTTTTCGCTCGGCTATTCATGATTGATTAAAGAGTCTGGTTGTTTGATGGCCTGAAGAATCCACATACACACCGCGGCTCCATAGTTCACACCGACACTGGACCAGTTGGATCATACCAACGCACCCGAAGTACCCCAGCTCACAGTCCGCGAATTGAATATTAAACGCAAGCATGAGGTCATCTTTCATGAGATTGCCGCACCATCACTGTTTGAACTTGAATGTGGAAACAGGTACGAATCTCCTTAGTCTGACCTTCTGATGTAAGCTTGATAACTTCTTCTCACTAAGTCTCGAATACCTTCCATTCCTCATCGAATGCGTTTCGTTGTTGAACATTGACGCGTGTCATGCTGGTCATTGTGACCACTGGATCGTGTCGCAGCATTAAGGTGATTGTTTCTGTGAGGTAAGAACGCAGCAGTTTGTGTAGTTGGAGGAGTAAGTTGAATAATCGTCGTAATATCTGATAGATTATGGTGCGGAAATTGAGGAGGCGAACCCTTCTGCAAATCGGGTAAAATTTATACTTTTGGCTTCGTTACTTTGCCTTCATTCTTTCGATCTCCTCTTCTCGGCTCCATCTCTCGATCTCATCCACTTGTATCTTGTTTTCACTCAATCCTTTCCCTTTCATTTTCAAGCAACTTAAAAAATGTTCACACGTACCCTTACATTGAGACCTGGAGCAAATCTCCTCCTTCTGGACAAAAATTCTTCCCTTTCACACCTAATGTAACTTCGCACCAGATCAAACGCGACAAGAAATTGGGTCATGAGCAAAGGTGAATGTTTTGAAAGTGGAGATGAAGTGGGACCGTAGACGCCACAATAGACGAGAGTGGTAAGTCGAAGCTAGGAAACGGTATCCAGGTCATGCTAGCATACCAACAAAAAAGTCGCGCGATCAAGATCAAGTTTCAGTAATGAGTAAAACGCTGTTTCATTTTCCACCGTCGATTCCAAGGTTGACTTCCCTTGCTTGAGGCTCAAAATGGCAAAAAGAAATTTTACCAGATACCGAGGCGAGTAATCGTTCTATTGAACTATGAACTCTGTTTGTTGAAAGAGAGTTAGAAATCTATAATTATATAGCTCATAATCCCCCCCTTGCTTAAGGGCTCAAAATGGCAAAAAGAAATTTTACCAGATACCGAGGTGAGTAATCGTTCTATTGAACTATGAACTCTGTTTGTTGGAAGAGAGTCAGAAATTTGTAATTATATAGCTCATGATCTCCCTTGGATATTCTAATAATCATATAAACGTATACATCTCGCAAATTGGGATCACCAATGGTAGAAAAAATAAAGTCATTCCCTTCAGAGGAGATTATGAATGCTCAATTTTTTAAATTGTGGGAAGCTCCTTTACCTATGTATTTATTCATTACACTCTCCTGCCCATTCGAGATACATTTCCCCGAATTCCAATAGCAGGGTTTCTCCTTCCAGTTGTCCCTGCAATACCTCCATCTCATCGTCCAATTCCTTAATGGCACCTTCTACCAATTTACTCTTCTCCTCTATCAACACACTAAGTTCATCAAGATTTTGATCAAGAACCAGAATATTACTATCCACGCTCTTTACCAACTCCTGAAATTCAATCAACTTATCAGTTGGATCAAAATCCGCTACCTCTTGTGCTTGTCGCATTCTTGTCGCATGCAACTCTTGACATTTTCGAAGGTTTGCCATAGTCCAATCTGTCTTGAAAAATAACTCCTCGCAAACGTCCATACTCCGAACATCCCCAATATCGAGAGGTTTACCCCCTGCTTGTACCGCATTAAGCCCACCTTCCCATACCAAAGAACCAGCCAGCATGGTGACTAATGCTTCACCGAGTCTAAATTGAGCTTGCTCCCAAACTTTCAATACCGCCATCTCAATCCTATCGAATTCGATACCAGCACCCTTGAGACATGCCAAGAAGACCGTAACACAAGTGATTTTGGGGGCCTTAGTTACCGGATTATGTTGATCCAGGCGTACCGAAATGTGATTGCTACAACCAACATAACTTGGTGATTGTGTTCGAAAAGCAGTCGCAAGTAATTCATTCATGTCCTGCGAATACCAATGCTCCAATCTCTTGACAAAAAGATCAGAATTTGTAAATGATTTACTGATCTTACCGGCTTTAACGCTGTCTTGTATGTGTGATAGCTCATACCCGGGACACAAAAGAGCTTCGACTTTGACAGCATCTTCGTATTGTACCTGTCTTTCCGGCGTCGGATCATCTTCCAACGGACTTTCGTGAAAACTCAGATAACTATCAAGGGTTAACCAAATGGCAAGAAGAATACTGTGCATTATCTCACCTCTTCAAATACCGAGTAACTTTTACCTGTTGAGAAATGGACAAATATTTGTTGGAATCTTTCTTGAGAAAGGTAATCAAGTAGGTACCGGCTTGTACGTTGATCGGCAGCATACACTTCTGTAAATCATCCTCTTTACCCCTCGTAGATACCAATTCATGCCCAATTGTACCCTTGATAATGGCTACCAGAACTCTCTCGTGAATTGTGATTAAAAGTTGGAACAAATACACTGGACCATCCCTATCTTCCAACATCAAAGTCATACTATGTTTGACAGCTAGATA
This sequence comes from Botrytis tulipae, assembly GCA_004786125.1. Taxonomy (NCBI): domain Eukaryota; kingdom Fungi; phylum Ascomycota; class Leotiomycetes; order Helotiales; family Sclerotiniaceae; genus Botrytis; species Botrytis tulipae. Next base: position 139,795 of record PQXH01000071.1, read on the forward strand.
ACTTGTTAGTATTAAAGATGCAGAGCCATAAAGAGTAAGTTGACAAGGTCTCACAAAAAATTTCTGCTCGAAGGTCCTCTTCTGCCATACGATACATTTCATCTGCTAGACCAACATAATACCCCAACTCGAATGCATTTAACATACGCTTTTGCCTCGCAGACAATACCGGCATACCAGGAGTCAACTCGTAACTTGGAAGATTATCCATATCGAATAATATCAGAGCGTATGAGTGGACCAAATTTGTGAATTGTTGATGTATGTTATTCAAATGTGATGAGTAAATTTGAAGTGTTGTAGGCAGCAATGGATCGTGAGCGACGAAAATTCACTAGCTGCGAGCACGCGAATGTGGAGATGATTATGTAACCTCAGAGAGCGCTAAGAATTTCCTCGTAGCTACATGAACAAAGATCATCACCATCCTGATTGGTATTTGGATGAAGAACTGACTCTGCATCAAGATGATTGGTGGGAAAGCCGGGATGATGTACTGAGTCTTTCTGACTTGGGTATGCAAAAAAGATATCTGGAAGGTCTTCCACGCATGTAAATGAAGTAATATCATTATGTATTCAAGAGTCTTGAATTTATGCTGAAGATTAATGGCGAATTGCTTAAAACGTACATGCTTATGCGTGCCGTCTGTTATGCCCACCTCTTCCCAAATCTTTATCACTCGAGTGCCAAGAACGTTAGCTTTCAGTCACGTATGTTTCACTTCATTGAATTACCTGAAATATTAATCAATAGCTATGTGTCTTTGAGTATATTGTTGTACTGATGGTCGTCAAGCGAAATAATTGTGGTGATGATCCCAAAAATCTGGCATCCTCTTGTCTACAGAAACCCAACCACAAGCCCAAACACTAAAATTCAAGCTGTGTTCCAAACACACAAAGACTTTCGATTACAAATGTCAGACGATAAATTTATGTCTGTTATAATGAGTTCGGCGCACATAAGTATCGCGCTAAATACTATACAGCTAGAGTTTAGTCCATTGCTCACTTTCCGCAAGGAGATATTCACAATGCGATCTTCAGAATTTCACTTGACGATGAACTCAGAACCTTGACAAGAAGCAACACTATCTCGTCTTATATGGAATCCCCATAATTCACAGTATCTACTGGCTCAGGACCAGTCGTCTCAATGGTTTCCGGATCAAAGTATACCGTCACCTTTGAACACAAGCTCCAGCGAGAATTCAAAGTCTTTTTGATTCGCACTGCTGATCTGCTTCTTCGACATCTGCACTATAGTACTCTCTGGGAATTCTTATTGCGACTCTATATTGCGACCCCTCTTCGTCATCTATATTACAGCCCCTCTTCCACGTTCAGATTAATAAAAACTTTTTAAAGATTTGATTATAATGTTTAAAAAACAATTTTTGGTTTTATAAATAAAGAAATTAGATTTTTAAATAATATATTTTTTTAATTTGATTTTTTGATTTTTTATATATATTTGAAATTATTAATTATTCTATTATTAATTTTTTTATATTATATTATATTTTAATTTTAGAGTATATTTTAAAATCTTATTTGATTTATATATTTATAAATTCTTACATTTTTTATTTTATTTAATTATATTTCTTATTACAAATTTTCTTTGTATTCTCAATTTTCTTCATTTGTAATATTTAAAGAATTTATTTTTTATTATTTTTCTTCGATTTTTAATTTAATTTTTTATATAAATAACACTTTATAAATTACTTTTTGAATATGTTAGAGTAGATACTAGCAATGAATTAATTGGGTGTAATGTAACACAAGACTTTTCATTAATTCCTTTGAGACTATGAAAATTATACAGTTTATATGTATGTGTGGACTTCTCTTGGTATGCGGTAGGCCCGAGGGCCTACCGGTATGTGTCCAAATGGAGCCCTACCGCATGTGACCGTGATAATATTCTAATACTTCTATAAAAAATATAAAAATTCTTTTTTCTCATAAAATAAAAATCTATTATTAATATAATAATTTTGAAATTTACTATTACTAAATTTATTATTATTATAATTATAAAATATATAAATATAATTAAAAGATATTATATAGAGAGAACTTGGGAATGATTTATTACTATATAGTCCTGCGAAAAAGTCGGATTATAGCCTGTATAAAATCCTGACGGCTCCTGGATATGCCATTGGCAATATCAAAGTTAATTGCACCCCGACACTAGAAGCACCTCAATACAAAATTCGAAGACGAAGATTCGCAATGCGGATTTCCAGGAAGAAGAATTGTAATGCCCATTTCCAGAAAGAAGAGACATAATTCGGATGTTGAGGAAAAGTATTCGCAGTACGAATCAAAAGTCTTCAAATTCTCGCTTGAGCTTGGGAGAATGCTTCATACAGTGAATTTCTGAAATTAAAGCGACCACCACCATCCAGCGTGGTTTAAGGTAGCATCGTCAATGCTTTCAAAAAGGCTACGGAACACTAGGAACTCACTCGCCAATTTTTGAAGCTAATGATAATATGTACCGTTAAAAATACAACTTACAAGCGCAACACGTAATATCTACGGATACGGTCCCTTGTTTTTGACATACCTATCTAATGTTGTAGAACAACTTAAAAAATAACTTTTAAGATCGTAGGTCCACTTTCTTTCCCTTACAGCGACAGCGGATTAAGGAATCCATGCTTTCTTTTGGACGAAAGATGGTAAGTCATTTCTTGCTCTGTTGATTATTACCTTTAATTAAGTTTTTCTGTAGGAAAAAACAAATCTTTCGAATGTCTTCAGAATTTCAGCCGCCATTGATAGCGTTCCTGATATAAAATCCTCAGAGATGAGCTCATTGCTTGGAATTGGTGCTGCTATCACAGTAAGATGCTTCTCAAGCTTTGCTCAAATTCAATTGCATTATGTCTCATGATTTTCAAAACTAACAATATCTACGCAGGACAAATCGAAGACCAGACTTGTAGTAACATTCAAATTTCATACAACACAGACTTTGGACTTTGTAGAAAGTAGTGCGGCGCAAATGGTGGACCAGGAATATCAATTGTTGATAAAGCTATTTTCGAATCTGAAGATTGACGATAAAATCTTCTTCCCGTTGGATCCCACCGATGACAATCTCATGATATCAAAGAAGTCGACTTATTTCAAGAATTACCATAACAAGATTACACTACCTGCGCATCCTCGGGCGGGGCTCAAGATCCGAGCCATGGACAATGCGATCTCGAGAATAGTACCAGCGTCAGAGAAAAACAGGAGACTATATCGACATGTTCAAATGCAAAATCATAAAGGCAGTCTTCCGCTAAGAAGATTTACCCTATTCTCAAAACTTCCTGCGGAGCTCAGGGTCAAGATATGGCAAATGTCTTTTGTTGGAAGAACGATTGTGGCCAATGAGTGCCACAGACCAACACAAGGGGTTACTGATTCTGGCAAGAATCGTGTCATAACATCAAACCCAATTCAACTTTTGATTAATAGAGAGAGTCGGGCAGAAGTCAAGCGAAACTATATCTTTCAAGAGAACACTACTGCTACTATCCGTGCTCAAGAAAAGTGCGATTACAGATATCTCACGAACCGTTTTCTTCCGGAGAATAACTTCCGACCAAGTTTTGGTGTATATTATCATCCGAGAATAGATGAGCTCTCGATACTGCCCCCTATCGTCTTCAATGATTCGATCGTTTGGCATCTGCCAGTTTGTGGCTTTAAGCTTTATCAATTTCGATACATGCAGACTCTGGTGATTCGTGAGGCACATTTGAGTACCAGGGACATCGTTTCTTCTCACAACTACTGGCGTGGAAGACTATCTTCATTTTACACGACCTATGAAAACTTTAGTCGAATCCGGGAGATATTGATATACCCGGGTAAATCTGTCAGAATCACCGCAGATAATCTACTCTGTACTGAGCTGGGTAGAAAGCAAAGCTTGGAGGTCCTCAACAAAATGTTTAAAGAAGTCTATCAACTTGAAAAAAATGCTGAGGGAGGTCTTCAAGTTCCAAGGATCACCATCTATGTACCTTGAAGATCCTTAGAAATTTAGTAACCTAATCTAGAACAATAAAATCTTTTTGTTTCGCAATATATTTGACCCTGTGTTTTACATTTTACAACAACAATGTGAGGACACCGACTACCTAGTATCATTGCTCCTGAGATGATCATTAATGACACGACACGTGACTAAAACCGTCGGACGATACACTAAAGCCGATAGGAGTTGCCCCCAGCATAGTGCTATCACATCTGGGTCAAACATTTGCTGCCCCCTCTCCCCTTTATGTTATCGATTTTAGTATAACTCCATACGGAAAGTTTCTACTCTGGAAATTCAAAGGAAATTTGGTATCTGCGCGTACTTGAATCATTCCATGTCATGATTTTTCAGATATTACCCCTCAATCTCTCGGAAGCTCAATCTGATTGTTTATGGGATTATCGGAGGTGAGTAATAGGTAGTCTCAGATAATTCTGATCAATTTTTCCGAAACGCTGAGATATCCAATTGATATTGGTTTGCTACGTATGGTGTTTCGGAACTATCTTGGGTGTCGTTTTACAATTGAGACGTCATCTCGAATCTTGGCAGTTTGAAATGTAAGATTACAATCATGCGGTGATGTGACAATGTGATACTTCCAAGAATAGTCTATCTTTCCCCCTCATCTATATGAACTCAGTCACTCTCTTGAAATATTCATAACCATCCAGTTAAATTTGCTTCGAATTTAGCCTGACACGTACGATTCGCTGCAAAATGTTCTGTGTAATTTCCGTACTCACTGTTGCGCTCGCCGGCGGGGCATCGGCTTTCACGCCGTCTGGGTTTGAACCATCTTCAACTAACGATCTTACTGTTGCATATGGCTCTAAGCTTGCAACAAATGGAATCCAAATGTTACGAGCTGGTAAAGATTCTTTCCCTAAGTTGCATCTCGACTGCATGCTAATAATGATCCAGACACAGCCAGTGCTCCTACTCTTGGTACAACCACAAGAATGAGTGGTACCTACGCAGTAATGATGGTAGATCCCGATATTCCACCCGCAACAACTGGGGGTGATACATCACAATTCCTCCACTGGATGCAAGCCGATCTCACGTCAGCGAATACCACGACGAATATTGGAGGTCAGAAGATCTACGAACTGATCAACGTAAAGAACACATCCGCATTCGCCACATATCTACAACCAAACCCTCCAAATATTGCGCCAACTACTCATAGATATACACAATTATTATTCAATACCACAGGTATGAACATGAGTCTAGCTTCCCTTCAAATGGCGGGAAAAACTCGAGGAAATTTCAACGCTGCAAATGTGGTTAGGAGCGCAAAGTTGACAGTATTGATGGGAAATTCATTCGACGTTTCATTTGGAGATAAAGCCATAAATACTACCGGGGCTTCAAGTGGAAGTTCTACCTAGACTTCCACTTTGACTACCTCAAGGAGTACTGCAGCGTAGACTTTGAAACCCCCCCCAACTACCACAGTCTTTCCTAAAGTACTGATGGAGCAGCTGGAGTGAGAAGCAAAGATAGGGTTCTACTTGTAGGATTGGGGGCCGTGATTGCGGCTTTTAAGTTTCGTTGAATAATGGATTGCCAAAGTATTTCATTCCATGTTGTTTATGGCATAGGTTTTTTGTCTAACGATCACAACTATCTAACAGAACCTATGTATTGCCAAAAATATGAGCGAACTCAAGAGATTAATATTAAGATCAATACTTGCAAAATCTACGAGCATATACGGTTCTTTAACATCAGAGAATCCTTCCTTCGATGTATTATGACACAAACTAGTAGAGAATCCGATGAACGGTCGATATCTTTTTGACACTCCGTGGAAGAAAACCTAGTTCTCATTCCGCCATTAGCATCATGAAGGCGAGTCAAAAGCTTAGGTGATTGCTATGGACCCGAAATGGGTATTACCTTAAAACAACAGCGAAAGAAAAGGATGAAGGGATTTTCCTTTGGTACAGGAAATTTAACGCGTGCAGAGGTATTGTCTTGGAATATCAACGTTTCACGTCAAAGCTTAATCCTGAACCACATGTTTGCCACGATTTTATTATCTCAAGGAGATCCATTACATGAATATAAGTGCTGTGCTGTTGGAAAAGAAAAGGGATTCTCAAAGGTCAAAGTACAAGACAATGTCTTAATTTCACAAGAAAGTTTCTTTCTTTTTCAAACAAGAGTACTTAATGACCTTGAATTATAGCCACTACCTAATGTCTAAAGTTCATCTGGCAGCAGATTCCGGTTTCGACACTAAATTAGATCTAGTGTCCCATGATTACCAGCAACTTTACCCATCTTCAATACCCACGAAATATGACCTTCTCAATACCCTAACTCCTTGGGAAACACTAGAAAATCTTCAGCCAGAGCTGCCAAGATCTCCTCATTACTACCTTTACCATCATATCTTTCTCGTAAATACCGGCGGATCTGTGTTGGAAAAGATTAGTCGTTGTGGTTTGGTATACAAAGTAATGAATGAGAGGAGTGCTTACTGTCAAAGACAATGCAGCAGGTGAGTCCGCTGCAAAAATACCACTGTCCTTACTGACTTCCGCAATCAATTCTTCCCCGGTGTACTTATTATCGTACAGCTCTCGCATGCGACGACCAGTCTGTGGAATATCAGTATTAAGTAGAAAGCTGGCACAAAAGTCTTTTACTTACCGCAATTTTGAAAGCCTTGGTGGTTTCCTCGCGCAGAGGTTCCACACTACCCGACGAAGAGAGAGCTGTTGTACCCGGAGTGACCGAGGCTGCGATCGGCCCGGTACCAAGGGAGATTTCTGCATCATTAAAGCTCGCAGATGCTACCGTGATTGCCGGTGGAGTGACCGAATCCCCAGAAGAAAGGATTGGGGCTACCGATCCAGAAACGAAGGTCCGATCTACCCAAGGACGCTGGGATTTGGGGGGATCCATTCTACCAGTACCCGGCTTGTATGCGGCGGAAGTTGTCATACCAGCTGAGTACCTGGGTCCGGTAGGAGGTGTGAATCCGGGAGAAGGGCGAAAGGATCTACCATCAGCATTCGTATTACCAGGGCTGCCACGGAAGTGGTTGGGTACCGGAATGACGTGATTCCGAGGGTGGGGTAGCTCAGGATGCTTTACCAGCCATGCCCTAAACATGACGTCGATGGTAGCCGGGTGCATCTTGCGGTTGGCCCAGCCGGCCAGATACGACTGGTAATCTTCCAGAAATTCCATCATTGATGCCAAGTCGGCAAGAATGTACCCTTCTCGACAGTCTCGAAGGAGTTCATTCTTTACCGACAAGTGCACAAAGACTACACCCGTGCTCTGGCTACCTCTATCAACATCTCTCATTGATATTGAGAAGTGATACCTCGAGTCCAATACCGAATTTGCCATTTGTAACCCGACAATGTATTGTGGTCGCACCGTAGTACCAAAAGTCAACCGATACGCTAGCGGATGGTGAAGAGCGATACCGAAGAATGGGATCCAATACTACAGATTCATGAAGTTAGTCATCATTCTTGTACAAGATATAGAACTTATGGCATTTAAATGATGAGAACTTGCTTACCCCAGCTTGAAACTTCCACCCGTGGACGGAAACCCACATATTGTACTCCGACACCTGGTGCATTCTTGGAAGTACCTTGTGACCACCTAGGTCCCCGCTACCAAACATCGCACCTGCACCAAGGGTACGCCAGTGCGTCGCGGCACGAATTGCGCGATTCCGCGAATACCTATCCTCGTTGGAAGATTGATAATCGTTACCGGAGTCCGAAATATTGGTTCGGGAGCGCTTAATGCGAAGCGTACCATTATTGGCATCGAAGTCGGTCTGCCTACCATTACCACTACCATCGTAATTATCATTACCACCATCTTCTTGAAGAAGATATCTTCTTTTTACTGGAATCATGGTTTGAAAGGTGGTTGAGGGATGGTTAATGGAGGTGGATGCAGGTAATGAAACTCGGAAGTCAACAATTTTGAGGATATATTTTGTTTACGATTATCTCGCTTAGTTTTTTCACCAAACCACAAAGGTGAGCTTGAAAATTTGAAAGATTCCAAGTACCATCGACTAAAGTAACGAATTGCAAGTTCAAGATGTGCTTTGAGTTTTTTTTATTCTAGAAAAAAGGCAAGAAGCTCTTCAGATTAATATCATTCATGATAAAAATGTTGAATGCAAGTGATACTTGTAGCAGCTATGTTCTAACAGTTTTTGAGGGAAGAGCTGCGTCTTGACCTCAAATAAATCCATTAAAAAATAGATCACCTTTACTAGATACGCACCGACTATTGGGTGGGAAGCGCTTCTCGCGCTGATATATGCAATCCACAAGGAATATCCAGTTTTCTAGACTAATGATGGCGTGTGGTACGAGTGAAGGAAGTATATGCATCCATACAAATTGCTTTCTCAAATAATCAGAACCGTCAATTTATCGCCGATACAGAAATATTAAATCTATACATTCAATTTCACTCAAACAGAGTCATTACATACTTCGAATGAGTCCTCCATTGATTTCTCCTTCTTCACCACCCACTCATGTGCATCTTCATGTTATAAGATCTGTTGCAAAGAAGAACATCGCAGATATGGAGATTACAAATGGCAAATTTAAAGATCCGACAACTATTCATACCTCCTACTCAGCTCTTTTCAAAGAGGTAGAGCTTTCCCATCAGGCAACAACCACTCTTTTCAAAGAGAAAGACGCTGTCACACAAAATGTCAAAAAAATGAGATCTCAACTAGAAGAAGATGGGAAAAGGTTGGTAATCATGGCTGATGATACTTCAAGTGTCCAAACTATCAGCATATACTTTCTACCAGTACTCAGGTCGTCAAAAGAATTGTTGAAGAAGGCTCTGGAAATCATCTTCCTCCTCCGCGGCCCTTTGCACCAGATTCTACAACGCTACCAAACCTGCGTCGCTTTCTCATCCGCAACTCTTTGAGTATGCAACGTACTTGAGTAAGTGGCGCTCCTATGTTCACGACCTTTTGAATCCCTGGCTCTTCGAATATACAGCATATCTGTACCTGCGGCCTTGCAAATCAGCAACACATCTTAAATTGAGACTCCCTGAATCTACGACATTCCTGACTCAGCAAATCTTTTGGATTCAACTCTCTTCGAACTTGCAGCTCCACTACATCCGCGACGCTTCAGACTGCGCGATACTCCTGAATCTGCATCGCTCTTGCATCTAAGGTCCTTTGGATTTGCTGCCCTTCGAATATACAGCATTTTTAAGCCCGCGGCTTTTCTAATGTACATCGCTTCTATATTCATGGCGCTTTGAATCTGCTGTTCTTTGAGTTTGCGAGACCCCTGAATTCCAACACTCATAAACCTACAACGCTCCTGCACCTGCAAAACTACCGAATTTACACCACTTCTATATCTACAGCCTTTTAGACGCTCAGCGGTCTGAGATTACAGCACTACTAAATCTGCGATACTCCTGAACCTGTGGTGCTACTCAATTTGCGAGGATTCTCCGATTTTCAACATATTCCATTCATCACAACTTCCCTAGCACACATACTACTCTCCACTCTTGCAAATTTATCTCTAGGTCTCTCGCCATATTATTTATTACTTTGATATTGATCTTTCGGCAAACGCTCCCAATTCTTCAAACCACTACTCGATGCCAAGACTCGTAGCACCTCTAACATCAACGAAACATTTCGACTTTCACATCCTAGATTGTTCTTCGGGAGTTTCCCTGCAGGGTATCATTTCCGAGTCTATAAGTCCATCGAAATATCTGATTCTTTTAAGTGGGCTCCTTGAGGTCCCGATTTCCACTACTTACGACCCTCCAAGTTTCATCCTACAACGACCCCCAATCATGGACCTTCTAAATCCGCTCCCCCCACCCTCCAACAAACTAATCATAAAAGCTTCCTGCAAGTCTCGACTTCTTTATCACTAGTTACAAAACACCTTGTCTTTCAATGGCGCCCTTTACACAAGATAAGAATGGGAATGAAATCTATAGCCTAAGATTAGATAACATCCAATCATAACCCTCATCACCCCAGATAAACTAGTCTATGTTTCAGTCTCTACCTCGTTTCCTTGCGAACTCCTACTTTCCTGCGGCAATCGGGGTTCGACCACTTCAGACAGAACAGTCCTATCTACCCTCTGTTACAACAACCCTTCATCCCGTTACAATATCTTCTTCTAGTATCTTAGATCCTTTAACGTTAATCAGGGTCTGATCAGTCTAAATATCACAGCCCTTATTCATATTAACAATCCGTCCAATACAAGCCCGGGATCTCCAGTAGCAATTAGGATTTGTTCACTCCCATTACAACAATCTCTGCTCTCTTCGGTAACTCTCATCTCAAAAGCTCCAGCAACGATCAAGTTAAAATCGACAACCTACAGTAATAAACTTGCTTATACACACAGTTGGCCTATTGTCGTTAAAACCCCCCACTAAGAACACACTCAGGGTTACAATCTACAACCTCCTGTGATGCGAAAATCCCTCTTCGTACCTGGCCAATTGTAGCCTTGATCACTCCGACACAATAGCTATTTCCTCGATGCACAATATAGAGCCTCTACACGAAGGCTTCCAAAATCGCGATGAGTACCAATCCTCCCTATAACTTAACACCACACTGACGTTCTTGGGCCTAGTCGTATGCAGAGCTTTACGACAATAAGTTTATTAAGTAGTTGTTCGAATATACGTACACCCATTAGCAGCTCGACAGTCGTTGCACTCAGCAGCATTTCGTTGATAGGTACACCAAGAGGATAATGATTATAGAGCTTCGTAGGGTCGAGTCTTTGCACAACAAAATTTAGAAGGTTCCAAGTGTAACTACTCCTCTCATCTTCCATTTACTGACTTTCCATACGCAGGTAGTGCATGCGAGAGCTACACGATAATAAGTCCACCAAGTAGAAACTGATTGAAGAGTTTAGTCTGGACGAGCCTTTGCACGAGTAAACCGTCAAGACTTCTCATATTAGGATAAGTATAAGTTCACACTTCATTTGTCTACTTTATTCTAACTTTTTAAGAATAGGCCATTGCATGCGAGTGCTATACACCAAGGAGAAGCAGCTCCAAAATGAACAGATTATGGATCGAAGAGAAGAGACTCAATGATGGCACAACAGTATGGGACATGCAAGCAATACAAAGGGGACGCAGAGGAGGGGACACAGAAAGAATCCAAAGAACGAAACGCATAGGGGAATGCAAATGGGAATATGAATGGCGGTATAGAAGGAATTTAGAAGGGATTCTGAGAAGGAAACGTATAGGAGAATGCACATGGAAATGTGGAGGAGGCGCAGAAGGAATGTAGGGTGGGCAGAAAAGAACACAAGAAGCACGCAGATTGGACCCGGAGAAAGAAATACACAACAAAATGCAAAGGGGGATGTAGAAAGGAGCGCAGAAGGGAATATAGAGGGGAACATAGGGAGGGTACGCAGATTAAAACACAGGGGGGGTGCACAGATGGGAATGCAGAGGGAGAGGATGTATGTGTGAAATTAGGAAGGAGGCACAAATAGGAACGTAGAAGGAGTGTGCAGATGCGAACGGAGAGGGTAATTCATACGGGCTCGCAGGAGGTGGTGTGCAGATAGGCATGTAGGAGAGGATATGTAGATAGACATGCATGAGGGGAGGTGGTGCAGATGTGAATTTAGAGGGCTGGGGGGGGGGGATGACGACGCGGAAGGGGTGCGTGAATGCGAACGTACGGAATGAAATGCATAGGGGATAGGGGACCACAGAAGGGAGCACAGAGGAAACAGAAAAGATACGGAGAATCCAGAGAGGGCATGTATGAGATGTAGAAGGGATACAGATGGAACGTAGTGGGAAGGCAGAGGGAGCGCAGGATTGTATTCAGAGCGAGCGCAGATAGAGGTAATGCTGGTGGAGAGACTACAGAGCGAATGCAGAAATAGTGAGTCTAAAAGGAATGCAAGAGGAAGGGAATGTTCAAAAATGGTGAAAAGGAAATCTATAAGAAGGAAACGCGGAGGAAGACATGGGGAATCAACACGGAAGGAATACAAGAGAGAACGCAGGAGGCCATGCATACCTTGGAACACAAAAAAGAGCACACACAGATGGAGATAATTTAGATGGATGAGATTGAAGAAGAAAGTCAAGCGATGGTGCTAGGAGGATGAGGGAATAGATGGAGGAAACAGCAGCGTTCGAAAGGCAAGCTAGTCCTATTGTGGTCTATCGTCTTGTGATATATCCATCTAGTATGCGGCTTGCATACTTCTTGGTCCTACGAATACAACTGGTAGGAAAATGTGGGAATAGGGTCTCGGGTACCGGAGAAGATCCGGATATGCTAGATTAAAAGGTTAAACTGGATCACGAAGTGGGGCACTAGACTAATAGATCTGGATAAAGGGGCTCGCATAATGAAGAAGATATGGGTACTAGAGATAGTGCGGCTGGAAAGCCTGCAACACACCACCAACCTATGGGCCACCAATCATCATGTATCTTACTAACTTATAAGACGTACCTGTAAGTGAAGTATGGTATAATCTCTGGCTGAACGAGTATAAGAAATGAACAACTCATAGACACCCTACCAAAGTGATACATTCCACCCACAAACTGCCCGATTGAAACCTGGTCAAAACTAATCGTGGCTCAATTTTCTATAACACCCGGCCTTACCTCTCCACATAACCAGCACCACTTCCCTTTCCACTCATCACGAGCACCCTCAACTATATTACTTATGTCGCTCTTCCTCGTTTTTGCTACCTTGTTTGTATAAGCCTTGCCCTCGCCCTTATCCCTTCAGATACCCCTCCCCCGTCCCTTCCCTCATCTCATAACACTTCCTTCATCCTGTCCCTTCCCCCTTCTCCATCAATCAATCTTTTGTGAAAACAAATAAGTCCATGTCAAACATATCGCAAAGTTTTGTTAAAGACAAATTGCTGTATCTTTGTGATAAAATTCTGCTAGCGTCACGCCCAAGACCGTCGAGTGGAGTGCTGTTGGTGACACCGGTGGAGGGGTACAAATCTGTTGTAAATATGCCCAAATCCATGCCAAAATCTCGCCGAGTGCCACTTTGGTATACAAACGAGTATATCGACGACAAAGCATACGTCGTACCTAAGATTTGTTAGTAATTGTAAAGGAGAATATATGATAAGTGGAGACATTACCAAGTGGTCGATTCCGGCAAGTGGCCCTGATACTACAGACTCTTTAGCCGAGTGGCGAACTTCCCTAATTCCCCTAGCGTCTGCCATAGAACTCATCTGATCAAATTCGATAGTAGGGATTGAGTTGTAGATTTGGTCATTCCATTGTTGCCATGCGTCCGATAGAAGGGCGAGGATAAAAGTGACTGAATTCCTTCAACTTTTGGATTTTTTTTCGGAAATGTGAAAAATGACCTCCAATATCTCTTAAACTCTAGCAACATACAACAAATTCTTAATCTTGTACTCTAGCTACAATCCATCAAATTTTCAAAATATAATTTCATTTGATAGTTCGATCGTCATTTGTCGAGAGCCTTGTCCTTTGCAATGTCGGAAGAGGACTTGATGACATCAGCTCATCGTCAGCTTGGGACTCTATGTCCGATCTATCCATGGATAGAGGTGGGACATTCGAAGTTACACGTCCTCGAAGTTTGACCAACCTATCATTGATATTCATCAAAGACGCTAATCGTCCAACGTTTCGTGTAATCTGAATATCAGTCTCCAGCTCTCTGGTTCGTAAGTATGCTATATTTGCAACTGTTTCAATCAGCAACAATGCCAATATAAAACTTTCAATTACATACCATTCTGATGTTCTGTCTCAAAGATATCTCTCAACTCCCCTCTTGTCTTGGTGACTTCTTCAGTTTTCTTCTTCAACATGTGCAGCTCTGAACCCTCATCTTCGTATTTCTCGAAAAATGATCTATTCTCTAGCTGTTTCTTCACCAAAGAATCATTGGCATCGAATACACCTTGGTTGACCAAAGCTCTAGTTGCATTTTGCCAGCCCTGTTTCGATATACTTCTTGCTCTAGTTTCTAAAGCGACAGGGCCACCCAGAGTACCATTTAATCCACCATGTTCGCTATAAGAACTGGCGAGTATTGATACAACATGCTCTGCGCAACGGACATCTGATAATCTTGTAATGTTCATGATGGACATATTTCGCAACAAGTATTGGCAATCTCGAAATTTCATCATCATTATTGTTTCGAAAAGGCTTGATGACGTTAGTCCAGTAATGAGATATCATTTCATGTACTCACTATGGAATTACCGGACCACCAGTCTCATGCCTTTCGTGCTGATAAGCTCTCTTTGCTTCTTTCCCAGTATAGCCAACATACACAACGGTCCAAGGTAATGGCTTAACTCTACTCTCTTCATCGTCCGGCATATGACTCAGTCGAGCCCGGATAGATCTGCAGAATTCTCCTATCTGTTCTCTGGCACCCGAGGTACCAGCGAATCTACGTGGATGTAGGCCTTTCTTCCAGTTACATTTGCCGCTTGTACCCGAAGCCCAGCTTTTGTACTTGAAATGATCAATTTCAGAAGCTAAAGTATCGGCAATTTCCCATTCTAAAGAACCTTCGTACCATCTATCTATGTATTGTTCCATTCCTGATATACATTCTAAAATTTGAATCTTTGTTGCTGCTTGACCAGTTGGAGAACAATGAACCAATGCATAAATCACTGGGCGTTCAGCATCTTGATCCTTGCCCACGACATTCACTTGATGATTTCGTGGTAATCGTGCGTCAGGGTTGTCCCAAAGATGATGCAATGAACAGGTTATGGCAGCTCGCAAAACAGCTGGACTCATTGAAAAAAGTATATTTGATATTCTCTCCAGCCCAGTAGATTGATCCAATAGATTCAAAAGACTTTTACTCCACGCTCTTCTTTCATTAATTTGAAAAATGCTCAATGCCAAGTCCATTAATCCTTTATCCATTGCTTGAAGCATCATGCCTGATAAGAGAGGTAAACCAGATTTGTATAAATTAGAGCCTGGTTCCATTGAGTATGCATCTGGCTGAAGTACTGGACGCGGGGGAAATGAAAGAGCTGATATATGATCCATATTTCAGAGATTCTTCTGTAGTACTATAGATGAATGTTTAAATATGAATGAGTTGTGAAATTGAAGAGATTTTGATAGTGTACAGTGAGTGTTTGATACTTGGACGTTATCCATCCATTTGGCCAAACGTTCCTTCCCCTTTTACTCCTAAAAAAAATCTAAGGAACTCCAAAAAATCTCAACACATTATCGAGATCGCGCATAATTGTTATAAGTCATCATATGTCAGTTTTAATTTCTATCGAGATAGATATAAATTGATGAAAGATGGCTGCAATGTTTCGACGTGAGAGGAGGAGTGCTGTGGAAGATGCACAAAAAATTGCTACTATTCGGATTGATATTGCAAATGAACTCATACCACAATACCAAGCACTAAGAATACCGCCTGATCAATCTTTGAACGAAGAAGACTTGCAGAAATGGGTGCAAGATTCAAGAGAGAAGCTCACCATGATAGAAGAGCAGCATCATAATCAACTGTCTGATCTTCGGGAGTATGACACTATGAATAAATTATTCATAGAGGCATCAGCTGCATACAGCAATTCGGACGCTGTAATACTTGCAAATTCCAATTTGGAGCGAATCAACGAGGATACCGTAGATCTGATACATGAAGAACTGGAAGAATCATTGAAGGAAATAGTCAATATTGGAGGCTTACCCCTGATTCAACAGATCCTGCAATCAATCGCTGGTCCGACTGAAGTACCATCAGATCTCTCTCAAGGAACTACCCCCCACCCCAAGATTATAGAGGCATGCAGAAGTAATTTTGGACCTATCGACAAAGTTGAGTGGTCGGTTGACGAAGTGGCAACTTTGATCGAATCGGCTCATGAACGAATACGCACATTAGAGGATGAGACACTTGTAAATATTACCGCAACACGAACTCAACCACTTATACAAGACATGGAGCGGCTTAGAGAGGCGCATAGACAGTCCTCAATTATTAGTTCACCAATTGCTCCGAAGAGAAAGGCAATTCAACACTCTGTGTCCACACAGCCAGCAAATTTAGCACCAGATGCAATGCATCATGTTCCATCTAGAGATGAGAATATCGTTGCGCTTGAATATAAATTGGAGAATTTAAACACCCAATTATCGAACATCATATCAGAGCATGATGAACTGGAGTTGATATACGCAAAGGAAGCATCTCAGACATACTATCTAAGATACCAATTGGCATTGAACAGGATTTTCGATATACAAATAACACAGGAAGCGGCAGATGAATATCAATCTGAGATTAAAAAGAAGCTGGATAACATCAAATCCGATATTGTGACATTCCATCTCCCTCGGTACAATATCCTCACATTGGCAGACAATTTTGAACAAATACCACTCAGACCAAAGCAACCACCTTCTATCGAATACATTTTGTTGCTGTCAATGTACTTATCTCAACCAAACGCAGACCAAGAACATGTCAATCAACACATTATTTGGCTATCTACTCAGATATCATCAGTAATTAATCTCTTCTCAACCCAAGCAAATAGCATTCTTCTAATCTATCTGGAAAATGTCATTCGCTTCCATTTGCCAACTGGAATGGCATTAATGGCATTACAAATGACGATAGCTAAGCTAGCTCACAGGAGTGACGATATTAGAGACATGGGGTTGTGGTCGGTTCTTGAGAATAAAATGTTACTGGTAATCCCGACAACATTCAATAAGCTGGATATTGTCAATAGAGCCTGCTTGTGGTATTTCATCGCTGCAGGTCGACCTGGCAGCGAACTGGAGACTCACTTCTCAAAGCATGACTTGTCGAATGATTGCATCAAGGAGATTCGTGGAAATACTCAGCTGAAAGATTTCACAAGTCTTTTATTCATTCCTACGATCTCAAAGCATATTCAAAAAAGCAAGAACCATGAACTCATTACTATTGCCCTTGGCGAACATAAATTGGTAATTGTCAAGACCAAAGCAGGAACGAATGATTTGGTACCAGAGGAGTATGTGTGGACGAAGGAGAATGGAGTTGTGACGTTGTCTAAGAATGGGCTACGTTTCAAGATGGAGGGAATCTCTAGTACATCTGATATGAAGGTTCTGGTGCAGGCAAATGGAGATGGATCAGAAGTTTGGTTTGAAATCGATACTGATGATACTGAATCTGCGGCATACTTTGATACATATTACTCTGATGCTATAATGAAATCGGCGGAGACATTTGTAGTGAAATATGAGGAGGAAGTTAAGGAGGGAGGAATTATTCGGTATTGAGCTGCGTAACATTTCCTCATTCCTTTTACTTTTGAATTAAAGATAACGCAATTCCCCATCACGAGTTCACTTCCAGTCAACGAAATGTGTATAAGATTGATTCTATCTATGAGAGAAAGCTGAATAACTAACTAAAAAGAAAATATGATTGAGAAACAGAAAAGATATTGATAATAATAATGTTTTGATGAATGCGAAATCGATAGATCCTCCTGTGTGCTCAAAGTTGAATGGAAAAAAAGTAAAAAGTAAAAAAAAAAAAATAAGAATAAAAAATGTCTCGGTCCTGTTGATGTAGACCATCGCAAATGAAAAATTGAAGCCTCCGATCATATCTCTCCTCAAATACCAGCAATAAAATTCATGGGCCCATCCAGCGAAATGCATCCTTTCAAATACCAAATAAATGTCAAAAAAGAAAAAAAAGAAAAACGTGCATCACCCCCGCATTTCCTCCAGATACGAACAAAAATGCGACTCCAGCTATTCTCGAAAGAATAACCCCTTTGCAGCTCGGTGAGCCGTAAGGGCACGCTTATTGTGTCCAAAGTGGACAGAAAGAGGGACCAGTAAAGGATCTGGATTCCCTGCCTCATCAAGAGCTCTTCGGATTGCTTCATCAATTATCTGCCGACGTTTCTTTTGATTCAGATGTTGCGATTTTTCCCATGCGTTGATGTATACTTGTATCAGAGTTTTTGCCCAAGTGCTTTGGAAGGAGATAGAATTGTTGAACCCACGTGATAGGAAGGCTGTTGTCTGTGCTCCACTCAATTTCGATCCACGTTTCCATAAGTGGTTAATAAAAAATTCGGCACCCTCATGAAACCAGCAACGAATCAACGTCACTTGTCTTTTGATGAATCTGTCGCACATGTCATCACCACCAACCCCGTTTACCAACTCCCGGAATATGGACCCTCGAATCATTGCAGAGAGTGCTTTATATTTTGCTGTGAAAGTATAGAAGAAAAATACTTTCACAACTGCAGTTAAGAGAAGGGTGACCAGCTTTTTCTCTGGTTTGGCTTTGAATGCCGCCCCACCACTCATAGGTTCCTGAGAATGGCACTCCTCTGATTGAACGTAAGTACCATACTCCGCGTCCCACCATCGCAGATTCTCTCCTGATAATTCATATAGCTTGAAGTTCTTCAACATATTTCCTTGGTATCCTTCCTTATTGTCGAGTTTCGCGCAATGGTGTACCTCGACTTTGACCAAGTTTCCCTCGACATTTCTGCTGTCGCATAGTTGCTCCGCAGAGTCCCGTTCATCTTTAATCTCGCAGGTTGAGGTCGGAAGATCCATTTTCTTGATAATAATAATAATAACAGCTCAGCAAAGATTCGTGGGGATAGATCACAAACTGCGCGCAGGATAGGCGGCGGTCTGATAAAAGTCGAGGTCGAATTCGCGGTGGTATGGAAGAAATAACGAGGGTCGGCGGATATTGATAATAGGATTGAGGTAGACTTGGAGTGGTTTCGAATATATTTTAACGTCTGGCAGGTATTGATTATTGGTTTGCGATAGAGAAGAGGTGGTGTGTATCAAAATATATGAGCGACAGCGAGGTTTGGCATCTGGTGGATAGGATTTGGGAGCGCGTATAGCAAGCAGGAAGTTTGGTAAATAATGGAAAGGGAATTGGAGGTCAAGAAGATAATATCTCAATATCGAAGAAAGCGGGGAAGATGGCGACGAGATTTGGGTCACCCACCGTTCACAGTGCGAACTTCATGTTGAGAATGAGTTTTCTCAATCATATACATATATATCAGCATTCACTTTCCAACAAGTTAATCCAATAGAGACCTTTTTTGACTCAGTTTCTGGTGCTATTGGATTTTTCATCTTAAAGTGAATTTATAAAATAGCGACAAGATACTACATCTTGGATTCTAATTTTTCTTTTCTTGTAACCAACAACATCACATACGACAACGCATACTATCCCAAGCAAATCCATTCAATCAAAAATCATGACTTCTGTCAGATTTTTTACAGATCACTTAAGCCCGTTTAGTAAATCTCTACTTTTTTGATGTATGCCTCATTGTACTGACTCCGGTGTAGACACGGAAGAAGACTGGTCCGCTCATGTAGCGTTATTGAAACGTTATATAGATGAGGGAGTAGAAAGATTTGATTTGCAATCGAAAGTTTACAATTATGAAGATTCCAGGACCAGAAGCTTGGAGGCTCTGAAGAAAGATACCATCGGTCCCGATGAAATCTTTACCTTTAAACAAAAATTAACCACCTTGCCACGAGTCGCCTTCAACTCTGTAACTTTTCAAGAAAGAGTTGATGCCACACAATTTAAAACAGAGGCGAAACTGAGGAAGGATATCCTTCGTATCGTGTGGGTCTGGTGCAATGGACTATCTGGGGACGATATCTCGAGCGCAATGAGAGAAGCAGGCATTCACGACAATGTTGCATCTTGGGTTAAGGAGGGTAAGAAGATTGTATGGGAGATCCAAAACTCCTTTTTCTCTAAGGTTAGGGCTGTTGTCATGTGAGTATTGATTCATCTCTAATGTAATGAGTCGGATGCCATACTTACTTCTTAGTAGTGATCTGGTAATCAAAGATGATTTCACAGTTCTTGGTGTAAACAACCGAAACGATTACGACCGGAGGATGAAAACATGGCGAGCATGGGCCCAAAAAGCCACCAACACAATGTTTGTGTATAGCGACTTCCATTATCTCATCGACTTTAGAACAATCTTCACCAGTAATCAATACAACAATTATGCAAAATGCTTGGTTGCGAAGGTAGCATTGGCCATGGACCTCGTTTACTGTAGTTTGGTCGACAACAATCATTGGTCCGAAAATACGGAAATCCTAGCCAATGAGAGATCTCTCGTGAGTGTTGTGTATGGAGTCTACCAGGATCGTGCGGAGGAAACGATCAAATTTGGGGCGGCCAAGATCAGTGAACTTCCTGTTACTATTGCAGCCAAGAAGGATAGAATTAGTGGAAGCCGAAAGGCTGTGAATGTTGGAGAGATGGAGATTGATTTTGAGGAGGACTGGGAGCCAGAATTAGAATGAATGATGACAGTGGAGAATGTTGATGGAAGATGATGGCCCAGCCGCTGAAGGATCTTTTTCACGTTTTTTTTGCGTTTTCTTTTTGTTTTTTTTGTACTTGATTTTATATCCTTTCTTTTTCTTTTTCTTTTTCTTTAAAGACATAATTACAATGAATGATTATATCTGAATTGAAATTGACCCTAAATATAAGCAAATTGCAGCAAACATACATCCATATATTTTCACATTTCTCCGAAATCTTTTATATTGACCACAGAGTATTCCACCATTGTTCTATTCTTATCATTGACGCTTCTCCAATTCCTCCATATCCATTGTAATTCGGGATTTAACATCTGCAAACTTAGTTCTACCATTCAAAGTTAGCATTTTGATGAAATCTCACAATCAAAATAAATGGGGATGGGACCGACGAACTGAAAAGCTTGCTTCAAAATCGTTATGGCAACAATGGTTCCCTCGATTCTCTTGATAGTCTTACAAATATTAGATTCTTCTTCGTTGAGATCTTCGACAGGTTTTCTAATCGTTTCGATGCTTTGATCTGTTGTTTCGGTAGGGTGTTGTGTTGGAGGCGGGCTCGATGGGGTATCGGTTTGGTTCGTAACAATTGACACACTGATAATTGCACATCCATCAGTAATGACATTGGGGCTTAATGGCTTGGATCTCTTACATTGCTTGGAAATCTTCTTTTTTTGGAGATGGTCCATAATCCCCATGGTCAATTCCACCCCATCCATTCCAAGAACCTGGTGTCTCAGGGATTTCGTCTCTCATCTCAATCCTAACAAATCTTACTCGCTTCTTGTTTGGTGTCATCGGCTGAGTAGGACCCTTTCTCTTCAATGAGGACTTCATCACTATGATATGAATTGATGGTCAAATAGAAATAGAAGATTGCGTATATGATTTATGATTTAAAGGTTGCGTATGTATTTGAAAATTATTAAGGTTCGCAATGCATCGATAAGAAACACTCGAATTGTTTGATGCTGATGGCTCCTTCCCATAATGTTTCTCGTCACCCTACATTCATACAGACTTTAATACAGTCTCGGGTAGATATGATCGATATCATCCATCTCCACCTTTGTTATGAGTCTCTGTAACCAATATTCACAAACCCAAGAAGTCTATTACCATGTCTGCACTGGATAAAGCAAAAGCGTTGGGCAAATCACGCCTAGAATCCTCACGTCGAGAGGTGCTCGATGACTTTGCCACGATAATCGCAGATAAATCACAGAAGGAATATGAAGAGAATTCAGAATTTCGGAAAGCTGTGAGGGAGAATATGACGTTGACAAACAATCTAATCGAACAACTTATCAATCATGTCGGTAATTTATCAACTGCCATAACTGTTACGCCTACCGTTATAGAAACTTCACAGCAACTGCGTGAGATCTCTCTAAAGAACACTATCATGAATCGTATGGAATCAATAAAGCTCTCTCAGGATGATAGGACAACTGCCCTCGAGAAATTGATCAAAGCAAACACTGAAAAGTCAAACCACGATCAAGATATATTACGCAAAAGGATTTCGTCGTTGGGGAATCGACTCAATCTTCACGAGAAAATCATCAGTGATGAAATAAATTCAAAATTTGATGATTTGGGATCATGTTTCGAAGCCTTGAGAAGTGAGATGAACGATATTCGCACCATTGACGAGAAAATTGGTCTTATTCGGGGGCAGTTAGTGGAGATGAAGTCATCCATTGTTACAGACACAATTGCGATCAAGGAATCATCATCGAAGCTCAATGAAATCAATTCTGATATCAAGCAATCCATTAATAATCAAATATCAAAAGTCCAGGATATTTTCAATAATGCAACATCCGAGTTCAAGGAACACATATCAACAGCTAGAACTACCACAACTACAGCAGTAGACGGACTTGACTCAAAGCTTGAACAGCACCTTGCAGGATTAAAAACAGACTCAAACATTCTCATTAAATGTTTGGAAACTGTACTCACCAATCACTTGTCAGTCCTAGATAAAACATCAGATGGTTTAGTGGAAACCCTCGAGAAAAAACTAAGCGATCATGTCATCACCACAGAAAATAAGATGAATGAATTGGTCTCCGGGTTGGATAGCAAGTTAAATGGTCACCTAGGGGACTTGAGAGATGATAACAGGATGAGTTTTGGGAGGGCTGAGAAGAAATTAGACAGTTGTGTTGCTACTGTCAATAAGAAATTGCAAAGTAGCATTTCTACATTGAGTGACGAGACAAATACATTGGTTGCTTGTGTTGACGGTAAGACTTCTACTCTCCTGGAGGGTTTGAACGGTGAGAATCAAACACATCTGGCCAATATCAAAATCGAGTTGAAGGATCACGTATCTACACTTGAAGATATGCTACATGGTTGTTTAACCAGCATGAATACCAAGGCGAACACTTTGATCGAAGAAATTGACTCTAAATTAGCCACAAGGTTTATCGAAATCACAACCAATAGTGAAAGTCTTGTCCAGAATATTGATATTAAGCTAGGCAATCAAGTATCAAAGATGGAGGGCTTAAGGAATGAAACAGTCAAACAACTCGACACAAGATTGTCGACTCATATAACAGAATTAAGGAATTGTAGTGAGGAGTCCAGCAGTAATTTCAGTATGCAACTTACCAGAGAACTCGAAGATTACAAAATTACCAACAACTCCCTTATTGAAACCTTGAACGAGAAAGCCGCGGGATTGATGTTATATGTGGATGCAAACGTCAGTACATTGGTTAACAATCTTGATACGAAACTCACAGGCCATATTGCCACACTGGATAATCGATGCGTCTTCTTTGGTAGAACATTTGACACCAAATTCACGAATCAAATTTGGAAATTTAATACAACGACGAATAAACTGATCAATGGCATAGACGAGAAACTTGACGACCATCTTGCCAATGTCAGCACTTATTCAAACTCATTCAGCGTCAATCTGGATAAAAAACTGGTCAATCATGTCAACGCTTTAGAATCACAGAAACAAACCATGTTCAACGAGTTTGATGACAAATTACAAACACATCTTTCGAATCTACATACACATACTCACAATTTCATTGGCAACATGGATGATAAACTCACGACTTCTTTCTCCAATCTAGACAAGAATGCAAATACAATTGTTACAGAACTCAAGGCAAAGCTTATCAACCATCTCCTAGAATTAGAGAAGAGTACCAACGATGCTGTCAATGGCGCTCAGGTAAAGACTGTTAAGATCCTTGACGATGCTAAGTTGCGCTTAAATGAACAAAATTCACGGGTGGAGGAAGTGAGTTCTGCACTAATAGAAACGACAACCAAAACAAATGCGTCTGTATCTGAAGCATTTACTTATCTGTCTGACCTCAGAGACGAAGTTGTCAAAACAAGGGAACAACTATCACACTTAGCCACTACCACATCCGAAGTGATCGAGACCACAAAGGGAGAGATGAATTTGACTGCTGAATCTTTCACTCGCGCTATCAACCATGGCAACGATGTCATCCAAGATGGATTTTCTAAGGTAGTGTCTGGATACACAGAAATGACCTCACTCCTGAATGGAATGAGAGAAGAATTCAACGCCAAGATTACCCGAGTAGACGAAGCGACTCAAGCTCTTATCAAGCTAAATTCAGATAATACGGCACGATACGACACGAGCTCGAGTCGTCTGGAAGCTGGCCTCTTATCCTTTACGGCCTTTTATACTAAAGCACAGTTGCATTTAGTTGCGGATATACTGAGATTTACCACCACAACCGACAATCTTATTCGGTCCAATGAGATTATCATCGCATTTAATGAAGGGTTTGAGATTAAGTTATGTGAAAAGCTGAATGAATCTATTGCTGGTATTGTGATTTCTTTCGGTATGGTGTTGGAGAATAAGATACTTGCATCTACGAAGGCTGTTGAGGTAGATTTCTCTCGTGCAATTCGAGAGGTGAATAAGTTCGGAAAAAACCTGTCCAGAGACATCAATAGAGTGACGGGAGATGTAACGGTATATATAGACGAGCATTATCAAGTGTTTAAAGAGGAACAGCAAAAGGATCGTGAAAGATGTTTATCATTCTTCCAGGACATGGAGACATGGGGTTCTTTAGAAGGACAAGACCGGATTCACGGGGTCAATACGATCATGGATACATTAAAAGCTGGATTTAGTACAGGTGTGAAGAAGTTCGAAGATAGACTGACTGACATATACCGATTGATCGAAAAGATTTCCAACGATGGGGGCGGCAGCCAGTCTATGGAAGAAATATCCAAAGGCATCTTTGAACGCATGATGAAATTCCATTCAGATATCCTCAAGTCGGGAAATATCTCTGTAAGAGAGACAAATCAGGAGGATGAAGGAATACATGATGAAAGACCATCGGTGATGAGTAGAGATGCAGATCACGATGATGAAGATGTGCCTGAAGAAGAAGTAGATGGTTTAGAAGATATATTACATGTCTCCAATAGAAGAAGAGAGATGGTCCAGGAAGATGTGCGTATGGCCTCAGAGGATGCGGATTTTCCAGGTTCTCCAATGCATTCACCTAGGAATTCGATCGAACCAGAACGACTGGCCCCAGTAATTATCGATATCGGATATGCATGGAGCAAAAAATCTGGAAAACCAAGACTGCAATCTATACCAGGCAACTTACCACAATCGGTGAAAGATTTAATTATGGAGAAGGATAAAATCATGACTGTGGCAATATCACATAGAAAGAAGAATCAGAAAAAAAACGTTGATGGGCCTGTACATTGTTGGCGCTCACAGGTTCAAAACTTGGGTGAAGGATGGGAAGATCCAGACAAAGAGTGTAGGAACTGTGTTAATGCGAGGGAGAATGGAGAAGAAGATGTTGTTTGCTTCATTTTTGATACATTGAAAGTTATCAAGGTATTTACATCACTTTGAAGTATTAGTGGAATAGAATCTTGAGAGAGAGAAGTATACTGCATGGAGATACTTTTCAATTCTGATAGTTGTCGGACCGGGGAGAGTCTTATTGATTTCAATTCTCTTGTCAAAATGAGTACCTAGGTAACCTGATTCTTCAGATTTGACAATAGAATTCTAGATTACAAAACATTCTCGTAACCAAAGTTGAAACCTCAAATAACTGCGACATACAAGCGAACTCGCGGAAGATTATCCAATAGTTACAGAATTTGACTCAATTTTGGTCACTGTTGGATAATTCTCTCAGTAGCAATCATAAACACATCGAAGCCCCACCATTCCAGTTTACGAACTGAAAAGTTGTACTTTATCGGCCGACAAAATGAAATGAGAAGATAACGCAAGAACACAGGATTTAAAAAAAGAGGTATATTATGGTCTCATCCCCTGCGCACATAACGATACTAAATGAATGTAACATAGATATCAAAATTCAACATTAATGAAAGAATCACCGAAGAAATTGTACAAGCAGCCTTTCATTTACCACTCCCTTCCACATCAATTACGAAAACCCTTAAGAATCTATTCCACTTCTTCTACGAAAATGAGTTAATCATCCACACTCAATCGACCGGCAGAGTGGGTGCTCTGATCAAAATCATGGGCGCGATAACAAGTAGGGTAATAGTGTTTGTGGATAAAATCTATCTGCCAATTTTAAAAGATCAATTCGCAAACCAAGTCGGAGAGAACGAAATTATCGTCATTCATGCACAAGAGGACGAATTGAATATAATAAAGAAGATCGGATTGGGGGTGATTGGCAAGCCTGGACGTTACAAGTATCAATTTGAGGATGGGATAAGCTATGTCATAAAAGAAACAGGGACACGTATATTATGATTGTTTTACTCTAGTTGAAATAACAATTAGAAACTTGCTTCATGATTCTGGTAGTCTTGATATGTGTGATGAGCCCTTTCTGTCCCGCGTTAAATTTTATGGTTCTAACACCATACATTCTCCGCTCTGCACTCCTTCAAATATCGATCACCTTCCTTATATAAGTCTCAAGATTTATGGCTTGAACATCAGGATTCGTCTGTTTGTCAAGAGATCTTTGGACCAAATCTTTCCATCTCCTATGTGGCTTTGAGACTGACGAAGGAGGATCTCATTGGACATTGCCAGAATTTGTTGACTAAATTCTTCATTAACTTCCAAGAGTTCTTGATATTGAAAAGGGATTGATGGTTGAAGTGCAATACCTCGTGAGACCGAAGTTTTGATTAACTGGGACTTGGTATAGTCAACAGCCAGGACTTTTGCAATCAACTCTCTTGTGAGACTGAAATCGGTAACTTGACAGTCAAAAACTCCTTCAACCAAGGATATCGGGAGGGTTGTGATTGATCTATCACCAAATTCGATAATATTGCGAACATAACTGGATATTGCGAAGTCCATACCATCTCCAATGAATTGCATATAATCAGCTAGAACTGCTACTTCCAATGCAAGATGTACATTCTCTGCTGGTGTTACAATCTTATCTGTTGGTTCCCATTGTGGGATGAATATTCCAGTCTGCATAACATACAAGAAAGTCTTGACTGTATCAACCTTTTGCAAGTGAAGCGATATGGTTGTGGTTGGTACGCGTGGAGACATCATTACCCCGCTCAAAACGCGTTGCGCATAAGGAGAGAAATGACGAATGAGATTTCGAAATGTTTCAAAAACTTTACTATTCGATCCAGATCCAGCTTCAATGTAAACCTTTGGTCCATCAAGTAACCTAAATTTATTGGTCATTCATTCATCACACGATTAGAGTATCTCATACCGATTTATACCGATTATGTCCATCTCCCTAATTGGAGTGACGAAGAGTACGGGTGGCAATGGTTCTTCCATTGTGATTCGAGGTTCGATGAGTTACTTGATTTTATCAGTTAAAAGGTACCCAATCTACGTCGAGAAATAGTAGTAGGTCGGCATGAATACGTTTGATGACTTTGAGGTTCTTTTCTGCCAATAACATGTAATATCACGTGTCGTTATTCTGCCCGCCAAGTTCGACATCACGGTGTAGATGGGAACTTCACCGCAATATTCTTTTCATCACAATAACAAAGTATTTTCCAGAGAATCGCATCAAAATTCATGATGAATATCAGCAGAGAGGATGTCGTCGCCATGCGTGACATGTCTTACACCAAAAAACTCAAGTCAGTGGAATCCTGTATATATGGCATAGATATTGTGGCTAACATATAATTAGATTACTTGGTAGCCCAGTTTTGTCTATCAAAGTAGGAAGATTAATGCCAGCTCAAGCCACCTTCGCGGTGCCATCAAAGTTATTGCAATACTATTGTACTGGAGCACCAGATACGGGTGAAGAATCGCAAAGTATTGTCATGGATCACGTTTGGCCCATTGTTATGAGCACTTTCTTGAACAATCTCTTGACTGGTAATTTTGTTCCACAAAGAGAGGATTATATAAACAATTTGAAAGGTCCAATGGGTTACATGCAAGGAATGGTTCCCGCCTTGCAGCCAGAGACAGATTTTCAATTGATTACTGCGGTGTGCTCACTTGGATATATGCTCGGGGTTAAAGGTGACGGCATGGATTTCGCCATACAAAAATATCTCAAACCACTCATCTACTCGCAGAGTGCAAGAGACAATATCATCAGTACAGCTGGTGTCGAAACACTCTTTAAGCTTACTCGCTCCTCATCAACGGCCATCCAGGGCATAGACATTGAAGAATTTAAACTTCTAATCATTCGGTCTCTTGCTCCCCAATTGGCAAGCATCATGTTATCCAAATCGGCTACACAGCGAGGTCTTGCACGTCGAAAACCTGAGATTTTTAAGTTCCAAACACTTTATGACACCATTCCAGAGTTCAAGGCGATGATGGACGTCGCATGTCAAGAAATCCTCTTCATGCAAGTAGTGGTTGGAAAGGATATTTGGAGCAGAGATTTAATCAACGGAAATAAGTTTTGTGTATTTCGAAACTAGATTTCATTTTATGACGTGACGAATTATTCCAAGGGGCTTGGTGGAGAATAAATCGAATATGGGTACGTTTTGATAGGAATGGTGAGAAATTTCATCGTTCAATGGAATTTGTCAGCGGTATTTACTCTCTTGCTGTTTTGCAGAGGAAAAAAATCCAATAGTCACAGAAAATGGGTCACTCTTGGTCACTATTGGATTTTCGTTTAAGCATGTGCTCGTGTGTGAGGATCCCCATATATTCATTCATCGTCATCGCTAATCTACCAATCATTTTCAACGTGATCCCATATCTTCCTTTGTAGCAATGAACCAAATTGTCCCCGTCATCAAAGCTCACTGGATCTTGGTTGTCGATCTTGTTCCTCCCAATTTATCCTGGGTCTTTTAAGAGGAGGGAGCTCCAATTGTCCATCACTTCCTTCTAGTGACGTAGAAGAATACAAATGGCTTTCCCGCTCTAGAACCTCAGTATTCTGTGATGGTGATGTGATCACTGTTGATGTACGAGAGATCTCCTCAATTCTCATTCGCAATTCATAAATGTCCAATCTCAAGGTTTCATTCTCTTCCTTCAAAGTTCTTGTTTCTTTTTCGAGGAGGAAAAGGCGAGTGGTGGTGGATACTGAAAACTCCGGGGTCAGCAATGATACAAAAAATAGTAGACACCAACATACATGATTTAATCGGTGTATTATCCTGTGTAGGCTCTTGCCAGGTTTGACTACTTGCACATAAGGTTTCACTTATTTGTGTGCTTGGGAAAACATTGGCTCGAGCTAAGTCGGTAGTCAGTGAATTTTGCATGCAGTTAGGCAATGAGTGTGATATACCCTCTTCAGATTTGATATAGATTGATTGATCCATTAAGATATCTTAAGATGTCGATAACTGATATGTGCTTGAATATAGTATAATGGAGAGTATGTGTTTTTGCAGTCTATCTCATGATGGCAAAAGTTCAGTTGAATGATGTTGACGAAAGGGGTAGGAACTAGGTTTCAACATCCAGAATGGAAGGAGTGTGTAGTTTGAACACAATAACCGCTTTCTCTTCAATCATTTTCTATCTTCTTCTCAATAAAACTACATCACTCGATTTCGGCATCTTCAATATTCAATTTCAAACATCATTTTCGAGACCAGACGTTTATTCTTTCTATCATCATGAACAACACCAATGTTTCGGCGGAAATTGCAGCTATTAAAGATTCAATCAAGTATGTAACAAGACCCCCATCATCAATAAAATCTAATAGACACACAGCAATACCACGGATACATTACAATCAATCGGATCAAACGTTGCGGGTGTCGCCAATGTTATCGGATTCCTGTCAGTCAAACAAGACATCACGAACACGAATGTTGAAGAATTGAGAAGCGATCTCGAAGTTCTTGATTCAAAAATTGGATTGAACATGGGCGCACAACAAGAGGTTCTTACGACAGAATTGGGTCGACTCAGTCGGTATGTGCCTCTCACTTACATATATTCATATTTCACATCTTGCTAACCCGATTCAATAGTCACCTCGACATGATTCATTGTCAATTACACGAGTTGTTGTAAGTTCATATTTTCTGGATCAAGCCTGTGTCTTATACGCTTTTCAATATCCTGATGATATAAATAGTAGGGGTATCGATGATATGCGGCAGCGATTATCGTCCATCGAACACTATCAACAATACAACACGACCTCCTCCCAGGCTGATTGATGGATCATACGGTGTGATGAAATAGAGACTATACAGGGTAGATCAGGAAGATGATTTGTGTTGGCATGGGGAATTTTAATCATTTGCCTGTTAGATGTTGCTTTTTCAAGAGATGATCTATAAAAATGGGGATCAAGATACACTGCTTCCTTGTGTTATGATAATGATAAACCTTTCTTCAGGCCTTGTACCAACGATTATTTGACTAAGGAACTCACCCCCTATTGTCATCACCATTAACGAGCATGCCGTGCTCAATCGTAATTTACACCAGTCATGATTGAGCGGATGAGCGTTGCTGTATAACCCGCGATTGGTTGCTGTATACCCCGCGATAAGGTTACCGTATACCCCGCCATATGTGATTCACTTGCTTCGCCAAGTACTGACAATATCAATCCGACTACCTAGGTATCCAGTATTGATTTTATTCTACAACATAGTTTATGATTCTTCGTGCAAACATCAATTCTTCTTTTTATCTGCCATCATTTATTCTACTCCCCATGGAAATAATCAACAAAATGCCGGTCCAAATGTTAGATGAGCATACTACTGTCCATGCCACGGACGAAGCGTTTAACCTTCATATTCAATCCATCAAGGCACATATCGCAGATGGAAAACGGGAGTGGGACCTGGAGTGTAATCTCTACAAATACACAAAGACGAAAGATACCATTCTTGAACGTTATTTTAATGGAATCGGCGACCGAAAACTCTTTTTCTTTCGGGACCAGGTTGCATCATGCCTAAAGAACGAAGCCGATTCATCATTTATATCTGCGAACAACGTGGACGATCGAGAAAGGCTCATAACAGCGATAGTTGGTTGGGAGAACTCTGCTAGTATAGAGGCAGTATCAACTTCAATACGTGATGGGGGCCATTTCAATATTCAAATGTTTTACAATCAAGGGCGGAAGATTCAGAGTAGGATGTATAAAAAGTATTTTGCTCGTGTCCGAGCAGCTATGTTGTAAGTGCGCACTACTTCACTAATGCACTCGCTAACTCTTTAGTTTCATTATAAGCTCTCCAGATTTCAATAGTTTGGGTCCAATCGGTCGAGCGGACGCAGCGCAGAGGATGGTGTCATGGGAGAAGTTTTGTTTGACCAAGGAAAACGTCATATTCTTGAACTATGACTACAAAGATATTTACGACTTCGCAGCTATATATTCAATAAAAGAAGCTGACTGGGAACAAAATGGGGGAGAGGACGCCCGGCGAACATTTGAGAATTTTTTATTCGAACAGTCCAAGTTCGCCCTCGAACTATGCTATTGCTTCTTGGGTGATATTGAATTGCCGAAAGACTCAAAGTCGAAGATTAATGAGAGAGAGAATAGGGCATATATGTACTCCTTGTGGGGAGATCTGAAATCTTGTGTTTTGGAAGAGGCCGGCACAAAAGCTTCTATAAGTAACTTGCCATTAATCAATCCCGCCATCGAAACCACCACGAAGAAGAGAAAGCGCGAGAATGTCGAGATCATAAAGGGGAAACGTCGTGGGACATTGGAGGCATTAAAGGAGTCAAATACCCGAAATGATGTAGCGGTCAAATCACAGGGGAAATGCGACGGTGCAGTGTTGAATTGAAAGATGCCGTTGGGTTATATGTAGGGTAAATACACTGGATGTATTTTATGTGTGCTGGAAGGTGATATCTTGTACGGGGTTAGGTTGTCTGTAGATTCGGAAACTTGACAATACTTAATACTTCATGGATTTAGCGTTTTTCTCTTTCAAATACAAGTGCCGTGAAGACTACATGTTGGCGGTATCCATACACCAATGACGACTTGACATATCAGGTATAAAAAGACTTGAAAAGAACATTATGCATTTCTTTTGCCGAATGATATAGAAAGGATTAGTTTCATGTTGTAGATACGGGGGACAAAGTAAGGTCATTGAGTTCATTGGCTGTTCTTTTTGGGTAGCCTCATAGTTGCTGGCATACACAAATATCAAGCCTTCCTTCAATGCTAGGGGCTGTTCGCTTTTATGCAGATGGAATCCCATTCTAAGGGTGCATCTGATCTAGCTTTTTGTTGGAGTGAAGCTTAGTTCCCGGGTGAATAGGCTTGTTGTAGGCTTCAATCCCTTAGCTGGAAGGAAGGAAGCAAGGGTGGATTGCTACTTGATTAGCCGAGCGCCAGCACTCATATACTATGTATCAGGTTTGTATTTTGCAGTTTTGAAGGATAATGCGGATTGGTGTGATCAGTTGAGTGATGGGTTTGTTACAGGAGCTTGTTAGGTGTACATAAGAGTTTCTTGATGTAGGGTTAGAGCCTCCTCCTGACTTTTCTATTTGTGAGGAAAAAGTTTATGAGTCTGAGCAGTGAAGTTGGTCATCCTTGCTTGACCATGTGCCTTAGAAGTCGGCGCTTTAGAAGAGCGTTAAAGGCTATCTGTCTATCCCTAGTAACAATAGTGACTACATTATCCGTTGCTAGCGCGAGCTCTACATTGTGAGTGAATGCAGCGGTCACGTCTGTTCCTGAGCTCTTAGGGAGCGCTCCACAGTGCTACGGGCTGATCAAATTGTGTCTCAGAGCTATCTAGAGTATTTGGCTAGCTATATACCTTTCGAGTCCCTTGCCGATATAGGAGATCAGGGCTATCGGCAGCCATGATCGTGGTGACGTTTCATCTTTCTTGACAACCTTGGGGAGCATTACTACTTCCGCCAGCTTCCATCCTTCCGGGCAGTAGTTTAGAGCTAGTCAAGATGCAAAGATCTCCTGGATCAGTGTTTTAATACTTGGTTAGCATGCCTTGAGGAGGCGAACAGTGCTTCGGTCTACTCCCGGTGAAGTGCACGTAACTCTTGTAACGGGGTTTTCCACTCCTACAGAGATCGTTATTTTCGAAAGGAGTGTTCCTTTGTGTTTTTGATTGTGTAGCGGATCGTTTGATAGGTCATCGTCCGCTCTGAACCGATCCAGGACCGCTGTGAACAGGGCATCTGCCTTCTCTCTTGTATCATAAATCTCCTGCTCGTTGATCATTAGAGGGAGGAATTTTAAAATCTTTCAGGAATTGGTTTGTATCTGTCGGGACATCGATCATGTGATAAAAGAGGGCACTGTATTAGCTAGCGTCGCGCTAGCGCTTCCCTATATTAAGTACTAGCTTTCCATAGATAATAATGATCAAGAACGAATACAACATAGAACTAATAAGTACTTACACTTATATCAACCAAGTTGATACCAACAGTATCACACATGACTCGATAGAGCTCTCTGTTATCTTTAACTCCATTCAGGCGCATTGTGCAGTATAATCTTTTAACTTGCTGCACTACCTTTTACAAGAAGTGAGTAACATTGGTCTTCCTTATAGAGTCTGATTCTCTCCGTGCTTTTATGTGTGCTTGATGAGCCTTTCTGCACTCATCTGTCCACCATGGCGAGGCTTTACTTACCTTTCAATCAATCTTGCCGATCGTAGCTTTGTCTAACGTGTGAGAAAGCTCGCCTACATAGGTTTCGATCTCAAGATTGGCCATTAGTCCACCTCATCCGGGCAGACCTGATGCCCTTACACAACAGTGATTTTGATCCCATTCTGTTGTTCCACATTTCAATAAGGTAGTGACCTGTGTGACGTGGTTGAATCAGCAATGGAGTTTTTCCAGGACTTCTGTATATGCGAATGGTACGCTTGAGAAGATCAGATCTAGTATATGCCCTCTTGAATGAGTAGGTAGGCTTGGGGTGCGTATAAACTCCATGATTCTCCAGTTTGCCTACGCTGCGAGTTGCACCCTTTAATTTGCTGTGATCACACCCGATTCCCATAGATCGTGCTTTGCATTGAAGTCTCCTCCTACAGTTGTCCACTCATTTAGAGCCAAAGAAGTGATATCCAGAGTCCCCCGGGCTCTAAAGGCATTCAAAATCGAGTACCCATTGACTCGTATCAGGAGAAGATCCTTGTTTCCCGATTGTCTCATTTGCTCTACCCTTAGATTTGCACTTTCTCGTATATAGTTCATGACTCTTGGACCTTGTTCAGGCTCCTCCAGATCTCCTCAAAGATTCTAGTTATTAATTGGCTGATACAATCGGCAGGCCTGGACTAAGCCTGCGTGGGCGCTTGCTGAGGCGCTCATTCTCATATGCTGTGATCCTCACCCTCGGAGTCCCCGAGGCTTCTTCAAGTGTTATTACAGGGGGCAGAGATGATTCAGGGGTATGTTCTGCCTCGTTTGCATCAATTATGTGCAGTATCTCATAGTATATTCCTGTGGTATCTTTTGCTAGTGGCCCTGACTGTAGCCAGTTCTTTTGTAGTAAGAGTGGATCGTCTTTTAGCGTAGACCCTGGGGGCAGCTGGGCGGTTAGAATGTCCAGAGCGGAGGGGTCTATATCAATTGGCGTATTGAGCTGATTTAGTATTTTGATGATACATCAGTGTATTCTCATGCTTATTATGTCGAGCATCGCGGAGCTCTGTTGTAAGTGATTGGGTTGTAGTACCCTTGGCAGCCAGTGTTATGGAGTTAGATCTCCCGGGGTTTGTTTAAAAGGACCGAGTAGGAGCTTCCATTACTTTCCACTTTTCTTTCGAATCGATCTTTGATTGGACCGAGGGCAGAGTCTGTAAGCGATCTTGTAATTGGTGGAGGGGGTAATGCTTGCCTTTGGGATAATGGCGCTTGATTGAGGGGAGATTGCCTCTTGGGTTGGGGAGCCGCTCGGCGCGCTGGGGGTGCGCATCACTAGTGGCATGGTGGGAACCTCTTATTAAGTTGTGACATTTGTATTCCAGATTTCATACCGTAGAGGGAATGACGAAATTGAAAGATACGTCAGAAAAATCCACCTGCTAATTATATAGGACTTAGTCCTATGATGATGGGAAGTAGAATCAGAATTTGCGGATCCCGTTAACATTCGGCATAGATTTCCCATCGAAGCATTGCTTGTCTATGTGGTAGGGTATGCTCTTCTTATTTACTTGCTTTTGACGAACATTTGTGAGTCAACTGTAGTGAATAAAACGGAGTTACTCATGGTAGAAGCCACGAGCTTTACTTGGAAGACGCCGAAACAGACAAAAATCATAAGCTGAGTACACAATCTGACTCTGAGATAGAGCTTGTCGCTCGCCATTCTGTTAGATCAAGGCTTTCGAGTCTATGGGACCTATTCTATCTTTCATGCGTTGTACGATCATTCTTGAGGTTGTCTATATCAAGGATGACGCATTTATTGAGTTCCTTGTTTTGAAAGGGGGGGGTTAAGATATATTGAGACTCCAGTGTTTATTTCTGAGATAGTTACTTGACTTCATGCCTTCTTTTAAGCCTAAAATGGCAGAGCGTAGATATTTGCAGTTCTACGCTTGGAATATCCGAGAGCGCAACACAACACATCTACATAATTCCGTATGCGTTTTCTCATTGGGGAACTTTCGAGAAATTCTCTTTCTTGCACCCACGCGTATTTCTTTAATTCTGTGAGCTTTCACCATTTGGACCCATAACACATAGAAAACTTTACTGAATCTATCTACTTCTTTATGGAAAGTGTTCGAAAACACCCTCCCCTCTCCTGTCTTCTGATACAGTAGAGGAGGGATGAGAGTGTCTTTTCAAAATCGAAATGATTTAATAATTTTCATACGTGTTAAGAGAGAATGGGAGAGAAGGAAGAGGGAACTTTGCATGCGCTGTTGCTTCAGCTATAATTATACACATATGTTTTTTGGGGGGGGGACTTTTAACCACAAGTTTGATGTTACAGCAACCTGCTACTTTATAACGGGGCCTAATGCCACGTGTGTGTATGAAAGGCTAATCACCAAAATGATATTGTCTTTCAAGGACAAAGGAGATCTGATGTATGGACTATTATAGGTGTATACTAATCGGTTTTCGTGATGTAGACTTCCTGGAGTGTGGTATCACAGAGGAGGAACCACAGATCTCATAGGCACAGGAGTAGGCATATATGAGATGAAGATTGTATGATCATTTGATAATCATATAACGCGGAGCGAAATTAAACCCCTGCTAAGATTCTTATTCAATATTTAACAATGGATGAACTCTCAGGAGACATGTATCACTTTTACGAGTTTCCTCCTTCTACAATGTGAACTCCTCCCGCCATCAGAGGAGAACTGCGGCGCCGGTAGATAAAACTGAAGATACTTCTTTAGTTGAAGCAAGACTCTGTGAGGTTGAGTGCGGAAGCCTTCACTCTTGGAAGACAATCTTGTCCATCTCGTATGAACGTGGCTATTTTGCTTTCAAGACGTGGCGCGCATCGACGCGATAAAACCTGAGGTTTCATCCGATGCTTAACTACATTCATGTCTTAATACATACCAACAGAGGGTTATCAATGAACTAATCCAAAGTTCTAGAGACTTTTTCCATCTACATGGAAGAACGGGCAAACGGAATCAACATTTTCGGCACATTCGACACGACAAAATACCATGGCAGTAAGGAACATACTCTGGAGCGCGTGAAATACCTAGTCACTATGAAGCAAATCTTAGCATGTATGACTGCTAGAGTAGAGAAAGATCTGACTTATATACGCTATGGCAGAACGGCATATAGAAACGAATACATCCAGTACGCCTCTACTGACGAAGACGAGACTCTGGTTGCCACTGAAAAGTCGGACATTCCCAATTTTCCAATTTTCCCGGGCCTCACGAATCACTTGAGAAACCTAGTGCCTGTTGTGGTTCCGTATCTGGGCATACGAGGCAAGGAAATTTACAGAGAGTCTTCTGAAGAACTTATGGGCATGGACTTCTATACACTTCTCTCCCCGTCAGGGAGTAGTAGAAGTTGATGTCCAACCTGAAAGTTCTCGAAAGGAATCCCTGGGAGAAGTACAGGATTAGTCTCCGCTTTTCTAACAATAAGATGCCTGGCATGGATAATCTTGAGAACATTGTCAGGCCCGAGGCTTATGACATAGCAGCTTGGGTGGACCGCGATACTTTAGCGACCTTAGCCGAAATCATGCGCTGTCTTTCTTGGCGGGCTGCAGATCGCTCTTTTGATGCTCAGCTTTTCGTGGAAGTAGCACAGACTGACGAAGACGTGGCTTTGTATGGTCTACTCGGAAGCTACACAACGTGAAGCCCACATTGTGACGTTTATCAAAGACTCCGGAAAAACTTTCTTTCAACATTGTGATTATGGAGAGTATACAACGCCAGCCGTTTTCTCAAACATGCCCCCTTTCCTTTTTCAAAAAAACAGCAATTTCCCTTTGTAAATACGACAACAACTTGCACTACACCGGAGATCCAGAACCGACAAGAACCAGATCTTGGAAAATATGATCGTTACACGACTGATATCCCCATATCTCAAAGCGGAGAAGCGCCACGTTTAGAGGCAACTCTTTTGATGATTTCCTGACATGCCACAGTAGTAAACTGGCTATGGATACGAAATACTACAAGACCCCGAAGCCGCAATACTACGTGGATAAGTTAAGACACGAAAGAGTCAGATCTGTAACCTGCTCGTGGAATTTTCTCAATAACATTCTTGTTCGTTTCACTCTCATACTCATTTTCCCTTTCCTCTCTCGTCGTGGCAGCTCGAAGTGCAGCCGGCTTGAAAAGCAATCTTTTCATCAGGAGATATGATGTCCACATTCAATCTAAACACTCATACGTCGGCTGTTTAGCAAGAGTGTGTAAGCTGACACCACAATTTCCAATGAAGAACTCATTTTCATACCTATTGATAGAGATGCAATTCGTATTGGAAAGTTAGAAAGTGGGAAAAATGGTTTATATGGCTTCGAGATGTGTAGTTGTGCTTCAAAAGGATGTATTTACCTGAAAATACTTGAAAGACCCGTTTATTCGTAGAAAGTACAAGCAAATTCTTCCCCCTCTCCTAGAAGCTGTAGGATATTTGTTGCAATGAAACATTTTCGTCGTTGGGGTTGTTAAAGTTATGTCGGAACCTCC
This sequence comes from Botrytis tulipae, assembly GCA_004786125.1. Classification (NCBI taxonomy): domain Eukaryota; kingdom Fungi; phylum Ascomycota; class Leotiomycetes; order Helotiales; family Sclerotiniaceae; genus Botrytis; species Botrytis tulipae. The sequence continues at coordinate 177,964 of PQXH01000071.1, forward strand.
CCTCGATAAGTGTTCTTTTCTTCATCTTTCACTTCTCAATAAAGCTCTCCATCTTCGAGTGCTTGTACAGCACTCCTGATATTATTGCCTCTGGAACCTGGGGCAAGTCTCCTGCTAGTCTCTAACTGATTAAATTCCTGTCAATCGTAGGATGATATCGAGAATGGTGTCCGCCTTTCCAGCCCTTGAAAAATGCTCTTTGCAAATACTCTAAGGCTTTTCGTGCTCATGGGTCTCGATTTTAGTTGATATTGAAGGGTATGTAGATTTTGTAATGAATAGCTACTTCGGGATTATTGAAGAGATGCAAAAAGACATCGCCGTCAGGGAGGCATAGATTGGCGAAAAATTTGAAGTTCGGATCGTCAATTCATGAAAAGATCATTTTGTTCCGTTGGTGTATTGACCAGCAAAGCTCATTCTACATATAAGCTAGTTCAGCGAGGGCAGATTGGTCAGGTCTGTTAAGTCTGAGATTGAAACGGTGAATTATGATGTAAGGGAGTTGATTGTTGTGATGACTAAAGATTGAAAAGTTGTGAACCTGAGTTATTTCCGGCGGGATAGTTTCCTTATCAACCTCAGTGCATCATTGGGCCTCTCTACTTACTTGTATACATTATCTGGGTGATGTAGTTGATGCTAAGGGGATTTATTGAGGTAAATTGAATCTACCTGGTATCGATTACCCCGTTCATCTGATACCCCCAGTGCGGAATGAATGTGATTAGTAGATGATTTTGGCCCGGTGCCTCATAGTTCAATACCATTACTCTCGGCTTATCATTGCTATTGTAATGGTTTTCAGACTACCTAGTAATCATCTCAATCAACCCCTCTTTAGCAAATAAGCAGCATCGGGATGATTAGGATCTATCCTGAAATCTGATTCGGTAGAAATCTTGGCAGCTTCGATATACACGGCAAGATCAATCAGATCTATCATCATCATTTCAATTACTTGGTGTCGATCTTTGAGATCAATGGTAGGGGCAGTAGATTGGTATCAGTTGGAAAGATGTACCACGGGCACTTTGAGCGCGTATATAATTTTTTCCCTTTTCTTAGACATAGATCATTACAATTGAGTGAGATTTTACATGGTCAATTATGCATACATTCTAATGGCATGCTTCCTCTAATGTGAACAGTATCCACGACATTTTCTTCTCTGAATGTTGATGCTCTGAAATTTTGTCTTCTGTTGGACTCGCTGACACACCATCATCATGCAGCCCCTTTTCATAAAACTTTCCGGCTTGGGCAAGGTTACCATCTGGAAGTCAAAATCGTACTCCATGATTAATAGAGGCTTGCTATATGTGTAAATGTGGTTTTGTATACAATCTAGAACTTCGTTGGTGCTTTCGGCTGACCGGGTTACATAAAACTCAAGCCAGTTTGATCTGCTTAAAGCTTCACATTGATCATTGATGATGTATTAGGCCAATCAAAATGATGAATGATATGATACAAACTAGTGATAAAGTAACCGATCAAATTATCCAGATAACCGCCAAAAGATCAATCTCTGTTTCCAAATGATGACATTCCAAACTCATGACTTGATAACCATTGAATTATTCCATCCCCAATCACTACCCCATTGAGTCATATACTCGCTATTGCCCAGTATAGTAGACTGGCTCTATAGGACAAAGGTCCCTTCTGTAAGTAACTTTTTCTGGACGCGCAAGTCATTATCCACAGGATGAATTCTGACCATTTTCTTACCACAAAAATGATCTCCGTTAGTTTCTTATCATGCTTTTTGCTCCCATCCACGAATCTCGCGTCTCTTAGGGGTACTGGTCCTCTTTTTGAAATTCTGAAGAAGACGCTGTCCATTATTCCCACATCTCCGACCCTTGACTTGATACTTCAGCTTTCGTTTATTTGCGGGAAACTTTATAACCAAGCTTCCTCCTGAGGGACCTCCCGAAGTAACTCATCTTCATGGTTACAGCAGAAATTCCGAGCTTGAGCCTCCCATTCTCTGGTAACTTGCTCTCTTAATAGACAGATATGATCTCGAAGTGCTTAAGCTCGGCGCTGTTCATCTTGAAATACCTACAATCAAAGTTGTTCGTCCCAAACCACTTGATTGGCTTGTTCGCGCTGTTATTCTTGGCTAAGCCTCTTTTCGAATTGCTTTTCTTCTCCTTCATCGATCTTGGAATCCAGATCGTCACTAGTACTTACACCTGAGCCAGAACTAGAACCAGCACTTGCTCCAGCACCTGCATCCGTCTCGGATACCAACCATTGGGTATCATCTCTTCCCACTCTTTGTTCAATACCAGCTGTATGCAACTAGAGAAAAGTTAGCTCTTCGATCTCGCCGGTCATAAAACTTCTTTCTTTTTAAATGACAAAAGAATACCTCTCCCTTCTCTATTTCTGGTCCTCTTGGATCTCGTGCGTCCTAACTAATTGCCTATATTACGGTAGAGTTTGATCACTCGGAGTTGGATTTTCCCTATAGACTAGGATGGGTATTGCGAGACTTATTAGGATCATCTTCCATTCGACTGGGAAGGAGTAGTCCAGTATTATCGTCATAAACAAGTCCAAGTGGTTTCAATTCTTCTGGTCCGGGTCTGTCCCAACGAGCAAGTTTATCACGATCCAGTGTTCCGTATACACTAGTGCTGGCTGTTGTCTAACATTCTTCCAGATCTCTGGTATCGACCGGTGCAATCCACTCCCTGTTGTTGGGCATTCTGTGATATCTTTGAAGCGTATGAAGCTTTAACCATTCACAATACTCACAAATCGTTTCGTGGGATTCGACTAGCAAGTAAAGAGCCGTGGATTTTATGTAACTCTTGGTTCTAGTTCTCAACAAAGTCTTCGAGTATATGTATGACCATATAGCAATGCCTTGATAATCTCCAAGCCATCGCTTGAGACACCGAATCGCGTTGAGTTCTCTTTAGTATTATCATTATCGCAGTGATGATATTTCATGGTTTCGTTGACTTCTTCCATGCGAGCTTCGGATCTCTGAAAACTCATCCCTAATTCATCTGTCCATAATACTGAGCCATTCATGTCCCAGAATAATCTATTTAATCTTCACGTGTAATGTTCTCTTAGTTCGTATGTGTCTCAATCATTCTGCTCTTGCATTCGAAGCGGATCTGCGGATTAATAGAACAATTGGTCGGGTAAATTGTGCGGGATACCATAATCTCACGAGATTTACGATCAATTATGAGCTCGACTTTGTTGTATTTGGAGGATGTGGTATGTACTGAATCGAGAATGAAGGCGGGGGTGTGTGATTGTGCAAAAAAGACTTTTTGGAGGGGTTCGTGATCCTGCATGGAACTGAAAGTTTGCTGGCGTTGAAATGAATGCAAACCACGCGTTAGTCTGCGTAGGAGACTTGGAAGTAGTGTCCGGTGGGCCATGGTTGGATCGATTATGGTCTGTTGAACTTTGTCTTTACCCATTTTCTTCAATCACCTTGCCACTTGGTTTCTTCGTTCTACTAGTGGATCAGGATGGGTCAACCTCGTGTATACTCACTTCAAGATATGAGCACGTTGCATTCAAACACCGGGTACACCCATTTCAGTGTTGTTACGGCGTCCAAATCTTTATATGCTCTCAAGAGCATATCTGGCTTTTCGGTCTTGAGACCGAGCTGAGAATTTTCAAATCAACTAGATACAAGAGAGTACCGGAACTACTAATTTCATCTACTTCCCTTATCCCCAAAGTTAGCTTCTATTGGTCACCAACTTCGATATCATGGATGCGAGATGTGTTAGGTCAGTCGTTAGCACCATCGGCATACTTGAATTTCCATTCCCCAATACGATAAAAGGGGGACTTAGTGACTCGCTTTTGGTTGGCTTCTAATGATTCATTGGGTGTATGCAAAGGTGCGTGTGTATCCGGGATAGTTCTGATAGTACTGTAGGATAAATCCCAAATGTTCATACGCCATCGCTTTCCTTTTTGTTTCTCATCTTTTCCCACTAGAAAAATTGAGTCTTTAATTAGCTTCGCGACTCTACTTTTGTAGTTCTTAGTATTTGCAGCGGTGCAGTTATCGCAGATATGAAGTTCTTTGCATGGATTTAATTATGTCTCTTGTAGGTCAGAGGCCGCGCTTTTCAAATCGTGTCCCTGATTGTCCAATTTGGCTTGAGCAGTAGTTTCGTGTATATTCTATAGATTCAGCAGTACCAATCCATATACCTAGTCGTTGTAGAGTCTCATGAACACTATGTGGTTCACCAAATGATTATAAAGCCATATCAACATAGGCCTGCGTTGATCGGAGACTCTGGTTGTATGTGTAGGGGGTGCATTCAGATCCATATTGATGGGAAGAGCTCGAGTTTAAAGTCGAGTTACACCCTTTCCTTCTCCCAATCTCGAAGCATTCTTAAGAACCTTGCGTACCTTGCTTGCGAGACAAGCCAAGAACTACCACGTGATCGGTAGACGGATTTGAAATATCCTCCCAGTATATTCGCAATTGTCTCCGGAACAGCGTTTCCAACATTAGTTACTAGGAAATTAGGAGTCTATCTATCAGGAGCGATGGATTTAGTTAGCTTCTTACCAGTCAGGGGATCTCTTGATCGATTGTCCAATCTTTCATTGAGGTCACATGATCTCCGTCTCTCCCCCGACGAACACAAACACTTGGGATTACCAAGCGAAAGAAGGGTTTTCTTTGCTTTTTGAAAGCATAGTGATATTCCTTAACCCTTAATAGCTTCATATATGATTGAAACCCAATCCGGATTCATGTTGTTGTTGCGGGAAAACGTTTGGGAGTTTGGTGCTATAATTTTCATGACTCTTGATTATTACGGGAAAGGGGATTTTCTTTTGACTTTTAACACCATGGTAGTATTTTCTCAGCTCTATTGATTCAATAAATTTAAACAAATCAATCCCAAGTTGTGTCGTCGTTTCGGTAAAACGCTTTGAAGTTTACCACATAAAAGCTAATTAGTATTTCCGATCGGAATTAGGATTATTTTCACATTTCAAAAGCTCTACGTGGATCCTCAATCTATTTTTATTCAAATGCATTAATAAAACTTATCCGGATTGACGTTGTTGCTTCAGCAAAACGTTTTGAAATTTGTGTACAGAAGCTAATTGATGATATTGAACGGAAGAAGATTATTTTCGTATTTTCAATAGCACTACACAGATTCTTCATTGCTTTTTATTCGAATGAACTAAGAATAGTAATCTAGAATGATGTCGTTGTGTCGGAAAAGGATTTTGAATCATTTTCAAGCTTTCCAACACGCTTTGACAAAGTCACTCATTTCTGATCATAAGATCGTTTCTATTTAGATTTTCAAGCCCGGAGGGCTATTTTAAGATACTCAATAATTCTATTGATTAAAAAAAAGTTATCGGGAATGACATCGTCGTCGCGGTAAAACGATTTATATTTTGTTCTATCTTTTAGCTAAGTCACTCATTTTTGGTTATAAGATCGGTTTTATTTGGATTTTCGAGAGCACAGGTCTATTTGAAGATGGTCAATACGTCTATTCTTATAAATTTTTTTATCTGGAATCAAGTCGTCGTCGCGGAAAAGCGGTTTCTAATTTATTACTGTGATATACAAATTAGGTTTATCGTGTTTAAAGCGCTTAAATATCGCTTTTCGGGGGCACGAATCATATCTTTAATGTCTCTGAATTCATTTAAGCGAAAAAAACCATTCTGGAATGACGTCGTCGTTGCAGCAAAACGGTTTCCGATATACTGCTCTCATATAAACTAGGTTCATGACGGTTGAAACATTTCAATTTGGATTTTCGTGAGCACCATCATATTCTACAAGCCCTGTTGGTATGATAGATAAAAAATATCTATCCGGCATAGTGTTGTCGCCACAGGAAACTGGGTTCCAACTTTTTATCATATACCAAAGTCGCTCACGACCAGCATGAATAGCACCATATCGAAAAGGAATCGACACATCTCAAACGACGAACGTTTGTAGTTTAGTCTTTTCTTCAAATTTAAAGCGGTGCTTATGATGTCGAGATCTCAATGATCAAAATTTGACTGGGAAAGGTCCCCCAATATCTACTCCAACGATCGAATAACCCAGATATGAATCAAAGGGTTCATATCAGATGGCCAGTGGCTCTTTGGACCCTAAACTCGCTTTCATCTATTGGTCGATTGTTGTATTGACTTCAAGAAAAACGAATCAACCGAGAAAGCTGACAGCCAACTCATCCGCTCCTATAGAACCACGATACCCAGATGACTGTTGTCCTCATTTTCACAATGAGATCATGAATCCGTTCCTCGCTACAGCTGAAGAATCACCAGATGAGTTTAAAACTGTGTTACAAAGAGAGTTCAACAATTCCTCAAGACAGGCTTTACTTGAACGTATTTTTACATCGGATCAGAAAGGTTGATTCGCCTTTTGTCCTCGATTGATTCATGCTGGTCAGATACTAAAGGACTAAGAAACGTTTCGAAAACTGGCACGAATGACTACGTCTCACAAGAGATTTGACCAAGTCGAGAAAATGTTCGTAGCCGCTCGAATCTAGGAAATTGAAGTGAATACCTCGCGTGTCATCGTAAAAGCATTCTCGTTATTCAAAGCTTCAATTCGAGTATCGTTTGTTGCTGGACTTGTCCTCGGCTTGACTAATGAAATTCCCTAACAAGTTTTATCCAGTGAAAATGTATGAACATAGGTGAATGACTTGAGGTCAAAGGCCTTGTAATCGCGTAGGTTGTATGTCATTTGTGTACTGCTCAAATCAACAGAAAAGGATGCTCAAGACCTCTCGATTCGATCTCTTGAAGGCAGAAATTGTGTGGCGAGCGATCAAAGATGCTTGTTGATCTAACGCTATAGCCCTTGCACTTTGGACTGGGACAGCAATCTTAGCTCTCGATGTGATGATCCACATTAGTAATACCACTCGTGTCACTGGTTGATAGGATAACGGTGGCCGCGACAGTATCAAGGATTGCAAGGTTCGTCTACATATCTCAAGTAGTTGTCGAGGGGACGGTTTTGCGATTTTCTCCGTCCTCAAGCAGTCATGAGTTTCCACAAAGAACTAAGGGTTGCACCGCAATCAGGCACTATTGTAATGAACATGCTATGCAATCGAAACACACAGTAGACTAAGAATTACACGATCTTCTCAGTTGATCGTGAATCATGGGGACCAAAAGTCATCCTTCTCTTCTGATGGAGCACTTGCTGTATAAGATCTCCAGTTAAGAACGGAGTTTGAGCTCTCCAGCAGCGACAGTACAACCACACGAGCAGTGGCAGTACAACCACACGAGCAGCGGCAGTACGACCTCCACCAACAGCGGCACAACCCCCTCCCCCTTTTCCCAAAATTTCCATCTTTCTTCCAATGAATGACCTTTTACTAACAACTTGTATTCTTCCAATTCCTCGAAGATCCATGAACTCTTACATTCCTTTCGAAGATTGGGAGAACACGGGTTACCTGATAGATTCGAGTGTCACGTGACTGTCAGGTCGCCCTTTTCGCGCATACTACACCTGTGACTGTCAAGTGTAAAAACACTTTTCTCAACTTTTCCGAGTCATAGTCATGTTCCCGTAGCTCTAGGAACTTCAAAGATTCAAAAATATCAACCAGGATAGGCGTCGTCGTCGCGGAAAAAGGCTTTGAAGTTTCGTCCAACAATATTGCAACTTACGAATACTAAGTGGAAATGTATTTTTCTAGACTTTTCCAAAGCACAGTGACATTTATTCAGAGCTAATAACTTTATATAGCTAGAGATATTGACCTTTGTTGCCGTCGTCGTGTTGGAAAAACGCTTTGAAGATTTACTACCCAAAGGCTTACCTGGGTTTTCCAATTAAAAGAGAACTTTTTTCCACTTTTCCGAGGCATAATGATATTTCATTGGATCCATTCGTTCTTCAAAACTTACAAGAATAACTCAGAATGATGTCGTCGTGTCGGAAAAACGCTTTGAAGATCTACCGCCCAAAAGCTTATCTGGGTTTTCCAATTGAAAGTGTCGGGACATCGATCATGTTATCAAAGAGGGCACTGTATTAGCTAGCGTCGCGCTAGCGCTTCCCTGTATTAAGTACTAGCTTCCCATAGATAATAATGATCAAGAACGAATACAATCAAATAGAACTAAGTACTTACACTTATCAACCAAGTTGATACCAACAGAAAGAGAACTTTTCCCCACTTTTCCGAGGCACAGTGATATTTCATTGGGTCCATTCATTCTCCAAAGCTTAAAAGAATAACTCAGAATGATGTCGTCGTGTCGGAAAAACGCTTTGAAGATCTACCACCCAAAAGCTTATTTGGGTTTTCCAATTGAAAGAGAACTTTTTTTTGTTTTTCCAAAGCACAGTGATATTTCATTGAGTCCATTCATTCTCCAGAACTTTAAAAAATAACTCAGAATGGCGTCGTCGTGTTGGAACAACACTTTGAAGTTTACTGACCAGCGGCCACTTAGTAGTCTTCACTGGAAGAGAACTTTCATTAGTTTTTCCGAACCTCAGTGATGTTTATCTAGATCTAGTAACTCACTATATCTAGAAAAAATAACCTAGAGCGGCATCGTCGTGTCGGTAAAATGCTTTGAAGATCTACCACCCAAAAGCTTATTTGGGATTTCCAATTGAAAGACAACTTTTCTTTGTTTTTCCAAAAACTATAACTACTCTTTAAGCTTTGGAGATTCTGTACATTCAAAAAAATCAATCGGGAATGTCGTCGTCGTCCCGGCAAATTGCTTTAAGCTCAAGGTCTAGGAGCTAATTAGGCTTTCCAATCGAACTAAGATCTTTCTCGTAATTTCAAAACGACTCCATGAATCCTTGACTTCTTGAATCTGGAATGAGCTAGTAAAATCAACCTGGAATGGTATTGTTGTCCCGGAAAAACGGTTTGAAGCCTATCACGTAAAAGCGTATTTGGTTTTTCCAACCGGAAAAGTACTTTTCTTTCTTTTTCAAGAGCACAGCAGTAATCTTAAAGCCTCAATGTTCAATATTGTCAAGAGATATTAATCGGGAATACCGTCGTTATTACGGCAAATCACTTCTAGTCGCTTTTAAGCTCACTGCTAAGCAACTAATTAGTGTTCCAATCGAAAAACGACTTTTCTCGTGATTTCAGAAAAACTCAATGAATTCTTGGTTCATTTGCATTCGAATGAGGTACTAAAATTAACCTGGGAAGACGTCGTTGTCGCGGTAAACCGATTTGAGGTCGTGGGAATAGCGACCATCTGCCATGTCGGTCACGTGGTCTCGAATGGGCAATGTCCCCAAAAGCTAATGAGCCTCCTTCATCAAAAGCGGATCTTTCTCGTAATTCTAAAAGCACCAAATGAGTCCTTGATTTCTTCTCATCCGAATGAATCAAGAAAGACAACGTGAAATGACGTTGCTGTTCCGGTAAACCCGTTTCAATTTTACTACCACAAAATGAGATTGACATTTCCAACCGGAAAGATGATTTTATTGATATTTTCAAAGACACTATACGAATCATCAATTCTTTCTCATTCTAACGAGCTAGTAAGTTCGACCCAAAACAACGTTGTTGTGACGGAAAAACGATTTCGAGCCGATTTGAAGGGTTTACGATAGACAATTCCACTTCGTCTATCTTTCAACACGAGTACGTAGATTTCTAAGAGCACTATCATAGTCTCTAATGCTCACAGATACCCTGGAGAGATAAATTTCCATCCCAAAGAATGTCGTCATCTCGGAAAAGTGTACCAAAGGTCCTACATACAATACTTGATTACACTTTTCCGAGAGTTCAATACTTTCAAATCAGATTCTAAAACCATGGTTCTATTCTTTGAAGTGTATTCAACTGATGAGTGCCAATGAAACAATCTGGAAAGACTTCGTTGTTATGGAAAACTGATCCGGGGCCAATTTTCATAATATATGATCGGTCATCAGATTTTGGCAGGAGCTCAACACGTCCATATCAAATTGTAACAAGACAGTCTTATTCGTGGAAGCTCACTGAGTCGATGAATATTAAAGACCTCATTCTGAATGACGCTGCCGTGTCGGAAAAACGATCTAGAGATTCTACATACAAACCATGACTTCATTTTTCCGACAGCTCAACGCTTTCACATCAAATTTTAAAAGCACAGTTGTATTCTTAGAGCCTGTTTCATATAGTGGAAAGAAAAAAATCAACCAGAAACGATGTCGTGGTATCGGAAAAATGATCTAGAGATTCTATTTAGTACACCCAGTTCACGATTACATTTTACCAAACGCTCAACGCTTCTGCATCAAATTGTAAAAGCACAGTTGTGTTCTTCGAGCTTTACTCATATGATAGAAAGAGAAATATCAATTCTGAATAACGTCGTCGTGTTGGAAAAATGAGTTAGAGATTTTGCATACAATTCATGACTTCATTTTTCCGAGAGTTCAATACTTTTACATCAAATTCTGAAAGCGTAGTTGTGTTTCTAGAGCCTGAATTATATAGTAGAAAGAGAGAAATTAATCTTGAATGACGTCGTCGTGTCGGAAAAATGATTTGTGATATGTCGTCATTCGGTATCGAGCGGGCTGAAGTCGGCGAACTTCAAGTTTTCTAACTTTGGCGCTTCCAATAACTAATCTCTAAGATGTTTTCAGGAACCTCTATTCGAGGCTTCCTGGGTGGTTTTGTATTCGAGGAGGGGGAGATATAGGTCTGGTAATATTGGTATTGGCTTTGGCTTTGGCTCTGGCTGTGGATGGGGCTTGGGTGCTGTCACTGGCGCCTATCCTGACAAATAACCCAGTCTTTTAATCATTGAGGCAAAGGGCCATGAACGATTCCAGATCTTTGGGTCTCTAGAGTGTGTTCAGAAATCTCTATTCGAGGCTTCTTTACTCACTGTTGAGCTGTGACGAATGCAGATTCTATTGGATGTGGTGTATGTCAATGTCTCGGCTATGCTTGTAAACATCATACCAGCCATGAAGCTTTCAGTCTGCGATTCGTGACGTGACCATGACCGCAGACATCCGTATCTCTACCTTGTTTCAATAGATACTCTCCTTGGCCCGCCCCTCATCAAAGCTGTGATTGTGCTGTGAACCTGAAGATGTGAATATTTGGAGGATTTCCATGAGATCTTTACGACCCCCGACAGAGCTCTGATCAAGAGGACTGGTCTCTACTTGAAATTGGACTCGATTTCGTTGACGAATTCAACAGTTGGGTATCTCTGCAATCTCGTCTTTCCGGGTCTCTCGCCCAGGCAGATTGAAACCAAGATGGGACCGACCGCATTTTAAATCTGTCTCTCTCTTGATCTCCCCACCTCTCTCGCTCTCCTCACTTCTCTTGTTATCCCCGTCAACCATGACCTTCCCGTTTTCCTTGGTCTTCTCGTTCCCCTTGATTTCCCCGACCCTATTGGTTTTTTGTCCTATTTTTTCTCTCTTTCTTTCTTTTATACTTTTCTTGCCTCTCTCGCCATCCGCGTCTTTCTCACTCTCCCTACCTCACTTGTGTTTCTCTCCTACATCGATCTCCCCGTCCCTCTTGGTCTTCCCATCCCCTTTGATCTCCCCGTCTCTCACCCTTCCTACTTCCCTCAATTTTTTCCATCCGCCTGAGTCTTTGTACCTCTTTGATTTTCCTGTTACTCTCAGTCTCACTCTTCTCATCAACTCCGCTACCGTCATTTTCGCTTCTATCCTTTTCATCATCTGGGACTCGATTGGAAGTAGTGCCCACGGATAGAGTGCTGGCATTCTTCATGGCAAATCTGCCTCTGTTCCAATCCAAAGAAGTGCGCTTGATCGTCCTTCTTCATCTGTTTGCTTAACAAATGCGGTGGTTGCAAATCACCATTCATCTCCCCCTTCAACATCCAAAAATCCACGTGTCTTGAACTGCGGCCAGATCCCGAGTCGTGATTCATGAGGGCTAGGCTCAGCCTCACGGCAAATCGGCTGTGTTTTCCCGACCCGGGAGAACAAGCGTTTGTGTATGTGTGTGTGCCCCCGCGTCGATTTTTTCAACTTTTCTCATTCTTACAAATTTTTGGATTCTAAGCGGTGGGTGAGAACCCTACCTCTTATGCGAGGCGTGTTTTACCTGGTAAAACGTAAGCTCGGACATTTTTTGTATG